>JASZXU010000454.1:0-21216 GCA_035521515.1 Phenoliferia sp. Uapishka_3 | reverse complement strand
CGAGTCCCCTCTCTCGGCTCCCTCGCATAGAGTCCAAGCTCGTCCCCTTTCACCTCTCACTGATCAAGCACGTCCTCTGTCGCCACCGACCGGTCAAATCCCTGCGAACGCAGTTCCGGCGACTCCATCCTTGATTAATGCGCTCAAGCGAGTCAGCGAGGCGCAGAAGCAGGCCCGAGGAGAAGGAATGGGCGGAATGGAAAGAGTGCTGGAAACGAGTGAGACTGGGAGCGGGACTGGAAGCGAGGGTCCGAGGAGGAATGCTTCTTGGGACAATTGGTGGAAAGAAGTCGTTGACAAAGCGGAGAAGAAGTGAGGGTGAGGAGAGGAGTGAGAATTTGTGGGGTGTCCCTATGTGAATGACCAACTTAATTCCTGTTACATACGAATGATTGTTTTCGGTTGAGATGATGAGCGTCGCCAGTCAAGTCCGAAAATAATGCCTGATTGAAAGTAAAACGTTGCTTCATAGCATTCCTCAATATTTCTGTGAATACGGCATAAATTGGAAGTTGTTGTCGCAGCCTCAGTGAGAAGACGTACACCCGATGCCCGCTCAATGTCCCTTGGGCTAGGCCCACCGTCCAAAGGAGGGAGTCCAGAAACTTCAAGCCGGGCTTGTAGATTCCGGAACCAGAAAGGATCTCTTTTGGCGTCAATTTCTCGCATTGAGGTACCTTCCTCTTCCAGCACTGATAGCGGAGCGAGAGCGGTGGGCAGTATTCGATAAACCACACTTGATACTTGGGTTAATGGATGTTGGCCTCAAACAGACACAGTCAAAAGCGGCGCACCTTCCTCCCAGCTTACAGCTCCACACCGTTGAGGCATAAAGCGTTCGCGCGCCTCCAACAGCTGATCCATATAAGTTCTTTTGCCCCTCTGAAGTGAAAAACTCCGAGCCTGAAAGACCTTCCAGCTCTGCGTGTTTATGAGGAACGGCACTGTCAAGAGTGAAGGCCAGGGTCGGATCTACGACGTCGGGATGCCATGTACAGTAAATGACGAGGACATGTGTCTGGTTGATTGGATGGGCCGTGAGTGCTCCAAGTGCTGAAGACAAGGCTACCCATGTTTCTGGGGCCGCAGCTCGTGCAAAAATCTTGAGAGTTTCGTGTCCCGCCGCATCTCGCGGAGCCTTCAGCGCGAGAGTCTGCAGGTCGTAGTCATCTAGAAGAGACAGGTCTCAGAAGGAAGTAGCTCTCAGTGAGGAACGGACAGGCTTACGGGTTCGATTGACTTTGCACAGAAATTTATGGGTGGGCCATCGCGCAACTTGCTATGGAAAGGAGAGCTTCAGCTTCGTGCCCGTGACCACTCTTCAATCATAAGGTTGTACGCAGTCTCGACTACAGTAGGTAGCAACGCGGCAGGCACTACATCTCAGTTGTGATTTCTTGTACTCAACTACAAGAAAGGAAGGAAAATCAGTATGCGAAGGTGTGAGCGTAAGTGCGGTTGTCTGACTTGGAGGGAGCTTACGGCGGACGGCACAGTTCTGACAAAGTTGTGTCTTCTCCGTCAGCCTTTCTACTCTCTTTGCTGCATCGTTGAGCTCTTGAATTTGACCGTCAGGGTCGTCAGTCTCATGTTTTCAGACTCTGGCACCCACTCCGTAGATTCTCTGACGCGTCCGCTCGCTCCCCGGTCTGCAGCATGGTCACTCTCAATATCCAATGCGGCACTTTGATTTGCTCGAAGAGCGGTACCTCTGAGGCGCCAGCGCATGAGCTGGTGTTATTCGGGATGGCAGGCGGCATCCTCAAACTAAAGCTCCAGGCTTGGCGCGCCAGACTCTCACTGCGGGGTTGTTGAAGCTGTGGGGTAGAGTCGAAGGAAAGTGTTTGATGGGCTGATGTGCTGGAAGCTCGAAGGTCTGAGAGGTGTTACGCTGAGCGAGAATGGCGGACCACGAATGCCCTGCAAGCCGAAGAGTACCGGTCAATCGCTCGACGAGTCCCTCGAGGTGCACGCAAACCATCGAAAACAGTTCGCCTTCGAGGTACTCACCTTCCGTTTGATCTTCAAATTTCAGACGGGTTTGAGCAGAGTTGTCGTTCGTGAGGAAGAGCCCATGAGAGGGTTTCGGACAAGAGCCTTATCCCCGACGTCCGTCCTCGAATCGATTCGATGAATCCCTTTGAGCAACGCAATGCCTCTCGACACCCTCTTAGTGGTGTACCCACTCCAGCCGCCTTCGTTAGTGGACGATTTGCGAAAAGTGTTCAAGGTGGGCCGCTCTTTCGCCCACCTCAACTTACAACGCGCGGGAAGCCGAAGTTGTTGGGGAAGGAGGGGGGAGCATGTGTGGAGGAGCTCTGGGTCTGGAAACAAGTTGACTAGCTCACATGCTGATCAAAGCTTTGCAGACTGTCCACAACTGGCCAATCTTGGCAGGCAACGATTGTGGGTCCCGAGCATACTCAGAATAGCTCAGCTGAATGCGCTGATACTTGCCTCGACAGATTCTGGTCTGTCGTAATTGTTCAAAATCGGAGGTAGCCAAAGAATGACAAGTTTTGACCCCCAAAGGCCGCGTCGTTCCGCTTCCACCTCCAGAAGTCCTCGCAGATGCGGATGTCATCCTTTGTTTCCATCTACCATCAAACTTGAAGGACTGGTCTCAAACCCCGAAACTCAAGCTGCTGCAACTCGTTGGCGCTGGAGCTTTCCAAGTCACCAATACAGATTTCTATCGAAGCATTCCAGCCGATTCGCCTCTGATCCTGTCAAACTCCACGGTACAAGGATTCTTGCTTTCAAAGTTTGTACTTCAATTGACACTTTCAATTTTCAGGGCATTCATGTCCCGGCAATTTCAGAACATGGTGAGGACACGTCGCTATGGCTGCAGGCTTGCGAAAGACTCGAGCTGACAGCGGTGTCCAGTGTTCATGACCGTGATGGCGCTCAATCACAAACTGATGCAGGTAGGTCCGCTTACAACATCCTTTTGAACTGGAGGGATCATCAAGCCCCTTTTTTAAAGATTCACGACGTCAACCGGAAGGAACAGCGATGGATGGCGCCGACCGAGTTAGGAACCGCAGGGTTTGGCGGACAATTTATTCAAGAGTACGTAATACAGCTCTTCAAGCCACAATTCCTGAGCTAACGCCTTTTCTTCAGAATTCGCGGCCAGACATTCGGTG
This sequence comes from Phenoliferia sp. Uapishka_3, assembly GCA_035521515.1. Taxonomy (NCBI): domain Eukaryota; kingdom Fungi; phylum Basidiomycota; class Microbotryomycetes; order Kriegeriales; family Kriegeriaceae; genus Phenoliferia; species Phenoliferia sp. Uapishka_3. The sequence continues at coordinate 18,064 of JASZXU010000454.1, read as the reverse complement.
TTATCGGCTACGGTCATTTGGGTCGCGAAGTGGGACGACTAGCGCAAGCTTTTGGTGCTCGACTCATTGCATGCGTAAGCTCTCCTGATGAGTTTTGCATTTGCTTTGCCACAATCCAATGTATCGATTCCACAGACTAGGGAAGGAGCGCCAAAAGTGATTGGAGGCTACATCCTCTCCGGGACTGGAGACAAGGGTGGAACGAACCCCGAAGCTTATTACAAAACGGGCAACAAAGCAAGCCTTCACGAGTTCCTTGGGAGATGTGACGTCGTCATCAATGCACTTCCTGCAAGTCATGAGACGAACAAGTTTCTGGGTCGAGAGGAGTTCACTGCGATGCGAAACAGCGCAATTGTCGTCAATGTACGTTCGGCGTTTTTCCTTTACAGCCAGAGCTAACAAAGTGCGCAACTGTTGATACCACAGATTGGAAGAGGAGAGACGATGGATCACGACTCTCTTGTCGAAGCCCTCCAGGCACCTGGAGAACGAGATGACAGCACTGGCAAGCTCATGCTTCGAGGCGCTTCACTCGAGTCCGTTCTTCTTTTGTACAGATGTTCATTCGAAAGAGCTCACACTCCTGTACAATCAAAGTGTTACTGATCCCGAACCCTTACCGACTGGTCACATCCTTTTCTCACTTTCAAACGTGATTTTGACTCCACACGTTTCTTGGGCGTCAAAAGGTGGGAGGTCCATCTGCTCATCCCTTTCAATGTCTGGTCTGAGCTTTCTACGGTGCAGTAAACTTTCTTCGAGCGGTAGAGCTTCTTGGGATCAACAAAACCCGGATAGACGCTGGCGAAGGTGCTCTCAACGCTTTGCGAGGAGTGGGGGAGAAGATTCATTGATTGCCCAATTGAAAGGAATTCTTTAGGATTCCTCTTGGGTGTGGCAAGAAAACAGAGTAGAGCTCCGACACGCCCCAATGCGCTCAATATTTCTGTTGTGCAGGCGTTAGTGAAGGTTTGGGGAGTGCGAAGTCGAGGAACAAACTCCTGATTTCCGCGCAATGTCCCGTGGGCTAAGTCCATCACTCGCAGGAGAAAGTCCAGATATTTTCAGCCGGGCTTGTAGATTGTGGAACCACTCGGGATCCCTCCTGGCGTCGATAGCTTGCGCGGACGCGCCATCTTTTTCCAACGTTGGGAGCGTTTCCAAAGCCGTTGGCATGATCCTGGTAACGTAACTGGAGGCACGTTATCAGCGCTGTATACAAGACTCGACTGGAGAGGAAGAGCTAGTCGAACCTTCCATGCAGGTGGCAACACCAAAGTATCACCGAGCGAAGAAGATGCTTAGGAGCGACTCGCATTCCGTGTATGTTGTCCAACGCGTCCTGCGTCAGCATTTTGGGATCCGCCAGCTTCCCCAGCTCTGAAAGTCCTATTGGAGCGGCACTCTCGAGCGTGAACGCCAGCGTCGGGTCCGCGACCTTTGGGTTCCAAGCCGCCATGATAACGAGGATGTGGGTCTTGTGGATTGGGTTTGGTGTTAGAGCCTTCATTGCTGAAGATAGAGCGACCCATGATTCTTGGGTTGCAGCTCTTGAAAATATCTTGAGGGCTTCGTGTCCAGCTGTATCTCGAGGGGCTGTGAGGGTGCGAGTTTCCAATGCGGTGACCTCTAAAAATAACTTGGCGAGGAAGCACGAAGTGCGGTGATGAAAGAGAGAGCTTACGAGTCTGATTTTTCTTGCAGAGAATTTTATGGGTAGGCCACCTAGCAATTTGCTGCAACCACGGAACGTTTTAGCTTTCTCCTTCGGGAGGACGACGTCGTGTGAACTTACGCACACATTCTCGGCTGCAGTAGGTACTGATGCGGCAAGCACTGCAGACCAGTTGGGATTTTTTGAGTTCCACTGATAGGCGACGAAGGACTTAGCAGGGTTCAAGAGGCTAGGCATTGGGCAGTTCATAGTTACGGCGGATACCACAATTCTGACAGAGCTGAGTCTTCTCAGTCAATCTTTCTACCTTCTTTCCCGCCTCATTGAGTACTTGAAAATGCTTTCGTAAGTATTCTCTGACCTCCAGTCCTGCTGAACACCACTCACTCCGCATGTCGTCCGAATCTTGAGTTGCGGAGCCTGATCCCGCCCGCCCAGCTTCATCCTGTGAGACCACACCTTCAACATCTCTTCCCAGCCACTTTATCCAGAAAGGTGGGTACCTGTGGCGTTGTGGGACCTCGGGTGGAGTTGTTCGGGACTGCCGGCATGTCAAGCAGATGTGTTGTTGAGTGTTGATTCTGCTGGTGCAGAGAATTGACCCTGGTTTTGGTTTGTATCTTGAGCCGCGATAAACACAACAGGAAGGAAAGGAAATCAAATCGTCTTGGGACAAGTTCAAGTCCACTTGACCCGAGTTACCCAACCAGCAGAAGCGGGCGGCCGGAAGTGTGCCGGTCAACAGCACTTTGAGCTCGGGCCAAAAACAACGCGTTTCTTAGCTTTCCCTCAAGCCCATCTCAAGATGTCAAGAAGCTCACTACTCTTCACCCTTGGGGATATCGTACGCGAGCAAAAAGAGCTGGGAGAAGAAAGCGAACTTAACCTGAAACGCTGTCGAGTGCTACTCGCTGAACGCAACTTGGAATGGAGCGACGAGGAGTGGAAGACGTCAATTCGACCGGTGGTCAAGGATGAGGCGGAAAGGCTTCTGGTGAGCTTATATCACGTGCAGGCGCATCCTCGTGCGCTGCTGTGCTAACGCGCTGTCGACAACAACAGATGCTTTCCTCGCCCGCCAAGCCCAGCCCCCAACGGAAAGCGCCCTTGAAGAGGAAAAGCTTGGAAGGGTCGCCATCTCCATCAGTGAAGGTATCGAAGTATGAGCGTGCGGCAGAGAAGAACCTTGGGGCGAGTCTTAGTTTGAATCCAGCTGGGGAGCTGATTACGCGCTGACTCGCTTTCGCTCCCGGTGTTGCAGACTTTCATGGCTATGATTGGAGGAAATGACGGCAGCGAGGAGGAGGCCGAAGAGGACGACGTGATGGCGCTCTCCGACGACGAAGATGACGCGCCAAAGGTAGTGGCGGCGGTCGAAAGGTCGATGTCGAAGGACAAAGCAACGAACAAGTCCGGAAAGAAAACAAGAGTAAAGAAGGAGAAAAGTGCAGACATAGGCGCGTTCAAGTCGAATGCGACAATTAGCGATTCGGATGGCGAAGGCGCGGACGCGAGTGGGAGCGGGAGTGGGGGAGGGGGCGCAAGCGCAAGCGTAAGTGTTGGGGCTGAGGAGGAGCCAAAAAAGAAGAAGCGCAAGAGTGATACTTCGGTCAAGGAGAGAAAGAAGCCGAGGGAAAAAAAGGCGCCTGTTGCGAAAGCTGGGGACGCGGCAAAAGGTACCGCCAACGAGGAAGATCGTATCAACAAGCTCAAGTCAATCCTCCCTAAGCTAAAAGGAGCCCATTCCCCCCTTGCTGACACTTTTCGCCAGGGCCCTCATAGTTGCTGCTCAAATTTTTCGCCCTTTCAACGCCGCGACTGGCGCCGAACGAACCCTCTCGGCACAAGCGCGCATCAACATCTTGGAGCGCCTTTTGAACGACGTCGGGCTCAAAACTACTGGCAAAGGCCTGCCAAGTATTTCGAAGGCGAAACAGGTTGGGGAGCGACGTGAGCTGGAAAAGGAAATGATGGTGCGCCGCCTTTAGAACTTTCTGTGTTGCCTGAGAGTGTCGAGTCGGTGATTCATTTGCCTCAAATGTATCAGGAAATATCGGGTGTACCGATAGTCGCTGGCTTGCGTGATGGTAAGAAGGTGCACGTGGAAAGCGGAAGCGAGGACGACGGACCACCGAAGACGAAGGTCCCCGCGAAGAAGTTTGGAGCTTTCCTAAATGGGCTGCAAAGTGACTCCGATTAGGATGTGGTGGATGAATGGTAACTGTTGTTTTATGTAGTGCTTTTATTCATTTGTTTAGCCAAAAATACTGTCGCTTTGGGTGGTGTAGGGCAATGGTTCCACAACGTTCAGCGGGCAGCCTTGACAAGGTTGACAGTCACGACCAGCCCCGACCTTCGCTGGAATTTACTTCTCCATTCTACACTTCCTTTACACCCACCACCAAAATGCGATAAATGTAAGCTTCACTTCTTACAAGGTACGGCTATATCTTCAAATGCTTACATAGCATGATTTGGATGAGGATAAAACTACTTAAGGTAAGACCACCTGAGCACATCCAACCACTAAACAAGTCAAAGTCCGTCCACTGGATGCCTCATACTGACGAACAAACCAAAAGAAGCTCATGTGGCTGTGAACCTTCGAAAGAGAGCATAGAATTTAGGCAAGTTCAGGCGCCAATTTCATTTCGGCTTCGCAACCATCCTCAGTTCGTTCTTTCCATTCAGTCTTTTAGTTTCTCGCGTCGAGGGACTAATCAAATACTACTTCCTCCGTTCTAACAGAGACATGGTGAAGTCATCGAAGGGAGGGACCACGGCGCTACGTCGACGTAATTGCAGACAGGCTGGAGTCACACGACAAGGCCCTGAAAAACCTTCGGGAGAAGTTACAAGGTGAGTTCAAATAAAAGCGGAAAGGATACGACGGGAGAGGGGATTATGAAAGATTGTAGACGAGGTATGATAAGCTCCCTTCATTCGTCCGCTCGGGTCGACTGTCATCGCAAAGTGGGAAGAGCTGATGTTTGTCGGTATCAGCTTTCAGACGCTACAATCATGTGGTACTTCTTACTCGGTGCGGGCAGAAGGCTGCTTGACACAGCGACAGCGCCCCGAGAGGCACTGAGGATGGTGTGCCAAAAGTCAGTTGCTTTGCTTCCCCCAATTACTTTAGGCACTGTCGCTGAATCTCTTTTACAGTCCAGCCCTTAGTATCAAGCGGCACCAACCGAAAGAGGACTACAGGAACCCTCATATTTGTATGTCCCGCACCGACTCAAGCCTGGGACGGCTCGACAGTATGCTTCCAGTGCTCTTCGTGAAGCTTGTGCTCCTCTATCTCGCACTTCTTGGGTCCCTGCGTGGCCTTAGCGGCATGAGGATGGTGGATGACCGTGGGCAAGGCCATTCGAGCAGGAGCTCCGTAGACGACTGACGGGCGGTTGGAAGGGCGATGAGTGGATTTGGACAAAGAGGTGGACGGGATGAGAACGTATGCGGAAGAAAAAGACGATTTAGCGTGTGTAGGAGAGGGAAATTTGGTATGTGCCGGGGAGTAGTTGGCGTGTGTAGACGAAGCCGATTGGGCGTGGGTGTGCGATGAAGACGACGACTGCATGTGGGAATGGGATGGCTTGACGAGTGAAGATGACGAGGCGAAAGGGTCCGTCAGGGCAGTACCTAGCCTGGATTTCGGGTTGTCCCTCGCGGACGGTGATAGCACAAGGCGAGCACGAAGGATCTGCGGAGTATGATGATGAGTTCGTGCTCAGGTAGCGAGGTTGGACAGGATGACTCTCACAGCTCCATGCTTCGCCGGCTTCACAGTTCGGGAGGTCTCTCACGGTGCAGCAATCGGAACCAGCTGGGTATAGAGCAGGCGCGCCGGGTGCTGTTGTGGGGCTGGAAGAAGAAGGGAAAAAAGTTAGCGACGGATCCAGCAATGCGCTATTCGCCACCCCTTTCCCTCGCGAGCTGGTTTGCGAGAGACAAGTGCAGCTTCATAAGGGTAAAGAGAGTGTGGATAGAGCTTACCATCCACCACAGTGACCATTGAGCGCATTGATCGAGACACACGGAACGCAGGCTGATCGGGAAGAATAGTTCGGATAACCAACATTGTGACATCGCAGTGTGAATAAATGGATCAAACTCACGAGTCTTGTTTGGTGTCGGAGCAGGCTTTGATGAAGATGAAGATTTTGACGACGACGCAGAGCGCTTAGACGACGACCTCGCGGAGGACACTGATGTCGAAGAGAAAGGGCCAGCGGGGCAATATCGCTCTGAGTATCAATGAGACTTGTTAACGGCTAGATAGGTAGTGAGGAGCTGCATTTAATTCACTCTGGACTTCCGGAAGTCCTTCACCGACCGTGTTGGCGCAAGGTGAGCAAGAAGGGTCTGGCGGAAAATCGCAGTTTATTCGCTGCATTCTGCAACTACGAAAGGGGTTGAACTTACCGCTGTATACTTGACCCAAAGGACAGGAGGGAAGCAAGTCGACAGGACAGCAATCCGGGCCAGCCGGATAAATAAGAGTGGCACCTGGAAGTGTAACTGGACTACAGCAATGCGTGAGCAGGCAGAACAAAAATGTGGACGGAGATATCTTACCATCCACCGCAACGACCATTCAGTCGGTTGACGGAGACGCATGGAACGCAAACTGCTTGATGGCGAGTCTAAAGTCAGCTTTTAGGGACTGTGGGCATGAGACGAAAGTTGACGGACCAGCAGTGGCCGCTGAAAGGGGTTTCAAACTAAGTAGCAACGGGCGGGGATCACAATCAAAGGACGTACCTCGCTCGCTGAGAATGGGAGAACTGGTAACACCCGTGATACCGGTACCGAAAGCAACCACCGTCAGGGCGAGTGCCGAGTGGAAGAGGAGACCCATTGTTTCGCCGTGAGGAGGGGTGGGAGATGGTAAAGGACACAGGTGAGGTGCGGACGTGTCCGAATGGTTGACTGAGGAGGAGAACCGATCATGCTCTCCCTATCGAAGTCGAGCGGGAAGGCGAGTCCGCCGACGGGAGTGGCGAATTCGAGCGCCACCAACGATCGGTTTCGCGGAGGTACATACTTGCAGTGGATGTACCAAAATAGAAGCGACCACATTACCCAGCGGGAGTTCATGCAGTTGTATAAAGGACGTTGAGTAAGGTCACATTGTTGAGTTTGGATTGAGCTGTTGACCTCCAACGGGTGGCGAAAGTTATCTGGGAGCAGTTCATCTCCTGCAATGGGAACAGAAGCTCAGCTTGACTTCGCTACAAACTTGACTCCAACCAGCAGTAGTCTGACCTTGCTCGCTTATATTCAGGCTACTACTGTTTCGCCTTTCGTCGCATCCGTCATCCGCTCGCCAGGACGCAGAGGCGGGGCTACCATCCAAATAGAAAGTATGCCGATCCGAAAGCGAATGCAGAGACGAAGTTGTCAGGTTGCACGTTGTGCAGCCTCCCGACGCCCGTGAATTCGTCCCGCCTCCTCATATTTGCAAGGAAGAAGCCCATGTCCGGAAACCGACGACCCCACCATACAAGCGCCCACAGGAAAACCTGAGACCAATAAGTTCCAATAAAGAGAGAGGAATTGCAACAAGGAAATTTATCAATAGCGGACTGCGAGCAAGCGGCACACCGCACGACTGAGTCCGCCCCTCTTCCGCCTGCACTTCCCACCCACCCTCCGGCTTCGAAAGGACGATAGCTTTCACATTTCCCACGGCTCGATGCTCTCGAGTGGGCAAACGAAGGGTACGGTGCGACTGCTTGAGCGGGTGTTTGGAGGTCGAATCGGAGTCCGCTCGCTCGCCGGTGTTAAAACGTTAAAGTTACAGGAATCGCTCGCCGGCGGAGATGTTGGCCGGGAGAGGGCGGGAGAAAGAATCTGATCGAGAGGGCTAGTGAGATGTTGAGGTGACGGGAGCAACTGGTGAGGAAACTGGAGGTGAAAAGTGAAAAGTGACATCGTCCTGGCGCGTCCGGTTATGACGATGTCCCAAGCGCCACTTGTCTTCCTTGCACTTTCTAGACGCACAAACCCTGGCAAGCCATGTCTTCGCTGCGACAGCGACCAATAACCTCAACTTCACTCCCTGCGGACCTTCCTTCATCTTCGACTTCATCCTCAACTCCTCCTCTGACGACTGAAGGCCAAAGCTCGACTCCACCGCTCGCAACGCCTAGCGTAGCAACCGGAGAGAGCACTCCTTACTTCATCTCAGACCAAGATGATCCTTTCTTCAGCGGTCTCAGTCTACTGGATCTACTGGTGGTCGTAGATGCGCATCTCGAACTCTGGACTAGAGGCCTCAGGAAGTCCGCCGTCACGTTCAGGTGCGTTCGTTCTTTCGCTCCGAGGCCCCAGTGGCGCTACATGCAATTTACCAGAAACTTTCATCAGGGAGAAGGCAGACAAACTCGTGGAAGAATCAAAAGCACGCGTGGAGAAGATACAGAGGATCAAACTGCCTCGAGTGAACAGTGAAACGTTCTTGTCTTCTATGTTGGATGAGACGAGGGAGGTGCTGTCGCCAAAAGACAGAGAGAAGCTCGAGCGGAAGTATCGCGAGTTGAGGCAAAAGACTCGCGATTCGATGAAGATCCTGTGAGAGATGACCATGCTTCCCCCACTTCCTCTTGACCTGACCGGCGTCTGGCCTTCGCAGCTCGGTCAAATGGGAAGAGGAGTACGTCCATATTGCTCAATGTTCATACGCAAGTGCTGATGGCAACTTGGGAGCAGAAAGAATGTTACGCTGCGAGAGAAACTTTCGTTCTTTTGCGGCGTAATGAACGTGCTTGTTTCCGCGCTTCTGCTCGGCTTCGCACCCGATTGGATTCCATTCTACTACACGGCACAGGTCGGTGTGTATCTTCCGTTTCGAGTCTATGACTACAAGAAGAGGCTTTATCACTAGTGAGCTTTTCCTTGCCATCTTGTGAAAGCGCCTCTCCTGAACGTCATTGCAGTTTCCTATTCGATCTGTAAGCTCTTCCGACTAATGATCGAGGTCTATGCTGACATGCAGACCTTCTCAGCTGCTACGCCGTAAACCTTCTATGTCTTGTCTACGTAAGCTTTATCGGGACCAGACGAGTGCTTTCGATGTACTAAAAGCTGCGACAGCTCTGGGTCTTCCCCGGCAGCGCTTTCCTCTTTGAGGCGTGCTACGGCCTCACACTGGGAACTCTTGGCTCCGCTATCGTCACATGGCGCAATTCGCTTGTGTTTCACTCCATAGATAAGGTAAATCACTCGCTGCTTCTGGCGAATGAATGAACCCACTGACTCGTAACGCCACCAGGTCACCAGTCTCGCCATTCACATTTTCCCGCCCTTGGTCTTTACTACAATACGGTGAGAAACGAATCGAAATGACCTTCCGCCGTCGCTTAAGACTGACTGGTTCTCGTAGGCACTTTTACCCCAACGCCAATGCCCGGTACCCAGCCCTAGACAAATTGAACGACCGAAGTCCCTGGCGCTCAATGCTCATCAACATGGTAGTCTGTGAGTTAATTCCCTGCTTGCTCAAAACAGTACTAATTTTTTCATTCTTCAGACCTCATCTGGCAAGGTCTTTACTTCCGATACGTTATCGTCGCTCGAAAAGACAAAATCAAGGAAGGGCGCGCCACCAGCTTCACTTTCCTGATGCACGACAAGAAGCGTCTTATCGGAAAGATTGCAGCGAAAGTCCCATCTCAGTACCGGGAGGCTGCTTTCATGGTGCGCTTTTGTGTCCAACCCTTCCCACCACTTGTGCTGTGACTAACTTTCGCGTGGGCCGACAGCTCGGTCAAGCGGTTTATACCTTCGTCACTCTTATTCCACCTGTATTCGTGCTCTACGACTCCAAGTTCTGGTCGAGCGTTTACCTCCTCTTTGTGTTTTCCGTTTCTGTCTGGAACGGCGGAAGTTTCTACCTCGAAGGTCCGCCCTTTGATCATTTTCCCGATTTGACCTAGTGCTGAACTTAGGTCACAGTGTTCGGCCGAAAGTTCGAAAAGGAGCTGCTCGCTCTCCGCAAAGAATTGGAAGAGCATCAAACCCAACACGCCTTACTCAATACGCAAAACTCGACCTCCGCACCAAACCTCACTCGCAACGCTTCCTCCTCAGAAATGGCTCTCAACGGTTCCGAAATGTCTCGCTCAACAAGTCTCGATGGCGTTGCCGAGAGCGAAGCCGAAGCTGAGGCGGACGAGACGAGCACCGGCAGCAGTGGGGCGAGTTTAGATGGGGTCATTGAGATTGAGCAAGAGGATGCGGAGGCGGAGGATAGAGCTTTAACACCTATGGAAAATCCGGTGGGAGAAGGAAGGGGGAGAAGAGAAGTTGAGGCTCCGGAAGGGGCAGTGAAAGAAGCGCAGAAGCACGACGCGGCGACGGAAGATGCATGATTCGTTTTAGCTGGACCGGATTGGAGACCCACTGTTTTTATTGTTCATAGTTTTTCGTGATGGAATCAGTCGGTTGAATGTAGCAAGAAGAAGGCCGGTCCTTCCTCGAAGCCTTGAAAGAGAACATCTGCTGTAGTTTTCGCTAGTACCGGCAAGAGGGATGGAGTCTGATCGCACTGAAAATCACCTTCGTGCTTGTGTGAAATGACAACGCCTCAAGCTCAGTGTTCAAAGACGCTTGGTCAAAAGCAAGGAGAAATGTCGGGCGTTATCGGGCGACACGACAGCTGTGCCTCATGCCTCAAGGCCAAGAAACAACCCTCCTCCCGTGGAGTTTGAGACACCTGACTTGTTTTCTTGACATGATGGAATCGAGAGCGTTTGCAAAGAACTTCCAGTGCAATGTGGGGCATGGTTCGAAATCAGCGGGGGACCGTGGGGAGGAAGGAGCGCCGCGGAGATGGAGACCGGGGGGATCGGAAAGCTACTGTTCGTCCAGTGCTCAAAAGTAGCTTTCGAGTTTATAAACCCTCGTGAGTGTATGGTACAGCAATATTGTATATTGAAGGGCCGAGAAAAAGAGATAAAACGGAGGAGCGGCGCGAACAGGTAGTCCTGAAGACTCTTCCTGCAGCCGGCTCCAGCATCGCTTGACAACGAAAAAACTTCCTTACACCTTCCAGACTCCCTTCTTCCTTACCACCCTCTGCCTAGCCATCGACAAGCTCGCCGTTCCAACTAAAATCATCCCTCCCGCAAATCCGCACGGCGCCGCATAAGTCCCGCTTGCAGTAAGCAAAGCCCCTGCTATCGGAGTGCCAATAAGTGTTGCCAGAGCAACGAATGCAAACCCAAAGCCGACTCGGACACTAGGGATTAGATTTTTTCAGCTTTAGCCATGTACTCAGACAAGATAGGCCAAGAGAAAAGTGGTCGACTAACCCAATCTCCGAGACGTCAACCGCCAGGCTCATCATAAGAGGCGAGAGGAGAGTCACGAACCCACCACTGCAAGTTTGATAGGCTAGGTCAGCGATGAAACTCAGGTTGGCGTGTGGAAGAATTAGAACGTGCTTGGCTAATCCGAAGAGCAACATCCAAATCAGGGAGCCTGGTGTGTTCGTCGCGCCGAGCCTGTGGGATTGAAACATGGGTCAGGATCATCGCAGCTCAGTTGCAAGACGTCAGGCGGAAAGATGAAAGGGGAAGTTCTAGCTTACATCGCAAAGCTGAGAATTCCAGTCAATGCTGTAACTGGGAGAGCCACGTTGATAATCCCAAACTTGTCGGCCAGAAATCCTACTCCCCCTCGAGATATCACCGCCGTTGAGTTGATGATGGCCAGCTAAGTTATGGGTTAAATAAGTGATCTGAGCCTTGTTGAAGAAATGAACGGATCCGCACGCAATTTGCTGTCAGCGTTGCGTTCACGCTGTGCGCCGCGAGGAACACCTGGATGTAGAACAACTTGAAGGAAACCGTTGAAAGCAGTTAGTCTTCAAGCGTATGTCCAGACAAATGAACATCACTATTCACTCACCGGGATCCAAAGCCCCATGATAACCAAAGAACAGCCGAGGGTAACCAACCATGTTGTTGGCTGTTTCGCAAACCCCAGCATAAGCGGGAAAATCGGTGGCTGGACTTTGCGTGGTAACAATCGCGGGCGCATCAAAATGTTTGCGATGACGAAGCATCCGGTCTGTAGATATGCGACTGTAATTTTCGTGGGAAATGAGTGGCGACTCAGCAACGGCACGGTATAAAAAGACAAACCTATTCGTACAGCTTGCGAGTAGCCGACAGAGACGAAGAGCTAGAGGTTTTGAGTTAGTTAGTCGTGACAATGGGTATAGTCTCGGGGGGGCTAACGTGGTTGAGGATTATAGGAAAAACGACCGCTCCTAAAGCTGCATGCGCTGTACATAATCCGATCATAAGAGATCGCTTGCGAAGAAAATAAGACCCAACACAAGCGACTACTGGAGTGAAGATGAAGCCGGATCCGATCTTGAGGGCAAGGCAGCAATCAGTGCTAGGTAGGGATTTCCTCGAGCGGAAAGGAAAACGTACTGCGAGGCAAATGGAGTAGCTCAAAAAAATAGAGTAGAACTCGTTGGCGAATGACATTGAATAAACTCCTCCTAGATATAGCAAACTACCTACTCCCAGCTCAAGCCTGAAACTGCGGGAAGGATTAGCTGGTGATTTACTTGACGTCGAGAACAAATTTGTGCTCACTACCCGGCGTCAAACAGTCTTCCAGATGGAAGTCCACCAAGGAACATCAAGGCCAAATTCACAGACCCAATCCAGGAGATCGTAGAAGGTGGATAATTTGATAGTTGATTCTGTCTCGCAATCCTGTCAGCCCGCTAGTTCAGTTCTGTACGATTTACGAAAGCGAATATGCAAACCTTCTCGAACTCTGCCTGAAATACCCCAAAGCTGTTATTGAGCCCGAAAGTTGTAAATAACGCGATACTCCCGCCCACAACGGTAAGGTAAGCCCGTGCACCGCCTTCTGGAACTTCGCTTGCCGGCACTACGGCTCCTTCTTCGTCTCCTATTTCCTTTGTCTCCTCCACCCCATCCTTCTCGTAGTTCAATGGTCCACCACCCGCAGCAGATCGTATTGAAGGCGGTTCCGGTCCAGTTGGGCAGTCGGGAAGTCCTTCGTCGGCGAAGGTGGAGTCGTCGGAGTGGGAGGGCATTGAAGGAGAAGGTGTGACTTGAGTGATTTTCCGTCGACTGAAAGGAAAGCTGAATGACATGCTGACACGGTTGGGGAGGTTCTGCACCAAGAGTCAACTTCGCTAAGAATGCGTGCCGACGCCGGCAGCCTAATCTCCGTCCGCTTTCCGCACCTTTCCGTTGGTTTTCCTGTCGTCGTAGTTCCTTCTTTTCCTTTCTTCTTCCTTGTTTGGGCAGAATTTGTCTACATTATTTATTGTGAGACGCAGTCCATTTGGATGTACCTTTCTTTCTTCAGGGGGTTTTCAGCGTGAAACCGTTGTGTACGTGACGCGCGAACTTCACTTCCTATTGGCTGAGGCGCGCAGCCGACCAGCGGCCTCATCAACACGCCAATTAGACCATGGGACCGCCACGAGGAAAAGGAAAAGGCCGCGGTCGAGGCCGAGGTTCAAGTGCGGCACCGCGGGGTGGAGGCGGGCGCGACCGGTCGACCTACGATGGTTTTGGGACGAGCGACGTTCCGGATTCCGCTATAGATCAGCATCCAGGTTCTGACGGGGAGGGAGGTGAGCTCGGATTCGTTGGGTGCAGGCCGCGAATGCGGGCGGTGGACGTGCTGGAGCTGATTTTTGTTTGTACGCAGAGGGCGAGGATGAGATTGTCAAAGGCGCGAGGGTGCCAATCGCCATGTGGGTGCGTCCAACGGAAACCTGACAGGCTTTGCGGGGGTAAGGAGCTGATGCGAGACGTGGGTCGCAAGGATTTTGATCACTGCGACCCGAAGAAGTGTAGTGGCAAGAAGCTCTCACGCTTAGGTCTCATGAAGGAGCTGCGAGTTGGACAGCGGTTTCAGGGTGTCGTGATGAGGTTTGCTACGCTCTTTCAACCTAAAGCAACGTGGAAAACTCATATCAAACCCTTTCAGTCCAAAAGGAACCCAAGTCGTCTCGCCAGACGACCGAGAAATCGTTGCGACCGCGGGAGTCGCCGTGGTTGAGTGCTCTTGGGCCAGGCTCGAGGAGATCCCCTTCCACAAGATCAAGAGTCCTCACGAGCGTCTTCGTACGTTTTTTCGCGGTCCATCAATGTCTTGAAGCTGACTCGCGACCCTCCAGTTCCGTATATGATTGCTGCCAATCCTGTCAACTACGGAAAGCGTGGGTGTTCGGAGTTGATAGAGTTCAATTCTTATGATACTGACAGGCCTTCTTGCCATGTAGCATATAAACTCACATGCATGGAGGCGACCGCGGCGGCACTTTACATTACTGGCTTCGCATCGCACGCAGAAGAGCTTCTTTCAAAGTTCTCGTGGGGCCACTCTTTCTGGGAGATCAACGGGTACGCCTCATTATTCGTTTTAACTGTCAATTTCCTTGCAAATCTGATTGTACGATCACAGACCCATCCTGCAACGATATCAAACCTGCACCTCCCCCGAATCAGTACTGGCGATGCAAGAAATTATGATTGGCGAAATGGAGAAGGAGCAAGCCGAAAGACGTACGACATTTCTATGCCGACTTTGAAGTATTTGGACCTTCTAACTCAACTGTACAATTCCCTACGAACAGGTCAAGCGAAGGAGGACGATGATGGAGAGTTATTATTGGAAAACCCAAATCATGCTGGCGGAGCTTGGAGACCGTATCACGAAGAAGAGGAGAGCGAAAGTGGGAGCGAAGAGGAGGAGGAGGGAGATGAGGTCGATACGCTATCGAAAGATCTGCAGAACGTATTGTAGAGACGGGGGCCTATTGCAAGCCTTCGGGTACGTAAGTCGTCGTCGCTTATTGCACCGGTGGCTCAAAAGGACTGGAAGTGTCCAGACTGCACTTGTGTTTTTCGAGCTTACCCGAGCACGTCTACGGGTTCGGAGAGGTCTGGGGCTGGGGTTAATATGCGGGTTCGGACTCTTCTTTGGGCAGGTGGATGAATTCGTGCTCCGCTGTAGATGCCGGTGTCGTTTGCCATTTTTGAGTTTGTTTGAGTGGCGCAAGAGAAGGGGGGGGGGGGCGTGAGGAAGTCGACAATTGACAGAAACTCCATTGAGAACCGGGCTTCGAAGAAAACGCGCGGGCTTTTCTTCGATTCTTCCGCACATCTCGAAGAGACGATACCACCGAAACGAGCCCAAGCTCCACCAATAAGTGATGAAGCTGGTCAGGCAAGGTGTCCGCCGAACCTTTGGGAAGCTTCCAATGAGCGGACTGGAGAAAACCCCTCGAAACGCGGTAGGAAATATCTGGGACAAATGTACGCCCAGAATGATTCCTACCGCGAAGTACGAGGCAGATCGAGGAGGAGCGTGTCTCCGGTAAATTTGGATAGCTGGACGTCGTCGCCCGTCAGTTCTTGCTTCCCAAACTGAATCCTTTAGACTGAAGCCATTAATGTGGGCTCTCATATCTTTTATTTTCACACTGGGCTATAGTCACACACCATCATATGTGCTGAGCCCACTGGACGAGACGTCTCGTTGTGTCATTGGGTTCCTTCCTGGCGAAGGCGACGAGGGTTCCGGAAAAAAGATACAGCACCTAAAATTGTACAGCGAACCAGGTCTTCTATTTACAATGAACAAATCCTACAATCGTCAATTTGCTAGAGTCTAAATGGCGCTTTTCTAAGTCGGCGATACATGTACAGGCCAATACAGGCGTTCTATGTACAAGGAGCAAGCCCAGCTCTATACGCAGGAGCGCCAATGGCGAGTGAGGTCTTCATCCTTACAAATTGCATCGTCAAATACTGCTGCTGCTCAAGGTTCCAAGGAAGCTCACCAGATCAGCGGGTCAATTTGGATCCATGACTTGGCGCTCCACTCGCGCCTCAGCTGTGAATTGTGGTTGCCTTTTCGCAATAACGGTGACTGTTTCCAATTTTAAGGGGCGATCGACGAGAATTTCAGTAGGAGTAGCTTTTGATACGTCGACGGGGTCATTCTCGCTAATGCTTTGTTCGGCGAGTGAAAGTGGAGTGGGAGCCGAGAGTGAGTCATTGGCAATGATCAGACCCGTGAGGATTAACATGGCGATGAAGCGCATGTTGAGATGGAAAGATCAAGTAGAAGGGGCGCGGTAGGTGAAATGGCAGCGTCAGGTAAAGGTAATGGGTTCGCTGGAGACAGAAGGAGTTGTCCTTGGTAAGTTTGCAGAGAAGGAAATAAGAGCTCATGTTGCTCACAGGTTTTGTATCCTGCGAAGCGACCGGCAAATGTACAGACCGGCAGCTTCAGCAAATAAACGTCGACCGTAAATCCAAGCTCCGTGACGCAACCATCTTGCGCCCCGACAGTACATCTCGCTGCTCCTTAACCGAGGAGGATCAATCGCTTCCGAGGCTTTTGACCAATACTTTAAGTATCAAGAGCGAGCACCCGTGGTATATTCGTGAGCGCTGAATCATCGGGAGGCGCCAATTTTTCGCACCTTCGCAGACACAGACACCATCCTCCTGTACTTTCCTTCCTTACTAAATTCTCGTATTATTTCCCTACTTTTCTTTTGAATACTACATACCATCTACTGCCGACTTAAAAAGATCGTCTCGTTCGTCCTTTTAGTTCTGAGCTCAGGGAGTGCATGGATTGGCGCCGAGCAACGCGGGGTAGGTGTGCTCGTTGCTTACGCATTCAGATGTGCACCTTAGTGATTCTGTAGGTGAGCATGCGGCGACAACAAGACACCGAGGGATGATCTGTGGAAATAAGGATGATCGAAGTTCAGAAGGTAACCGAACCTGAACCCGAGGACTTTACCGGGCATCTTCTTTCCCGATTCATCGCCTCCACCTCCAACTCTCTGCTCCACCTCCACAGATCTTCGAGCCTCTAGTTCGAACAGCGTGAGGGTAGACAAACATGAAGAGTTTTGCGAGGCCCGGGCAGCGAATGGGGTCAGCTGCTGAGTAACGGTGCCAGAGAAGGGCGTAAGGAACACGCTGTAGACTCGTATATTTGTTCATAGCATGAATTTATTTGACCTTGAAACAACATTTTCTTCGTGTATGGGTGTCCTTTGCCTTTTACGGAGCATACATACGCGTTCCTTGAACGTCGCGCCTTTGCCCTATCCGACTTGCACACGGCACCATTCTGCACCAACCAAAAGCGTCAACGAGCCTGCGTGAAATGTTCAAGAGAAAGCAGGTCCACCTTCTACACTCAATGCTGTCGAAAGGATCAGCTCAATCTCGCCAGCATAAAGCTGAGATAAGATCAGCTGCCCTCCTTTCTTGGACGACATTGCCGTTCTTCGCCACGTTGCGACTACGTCCTGATTCGAGAGATTTGTGCCTACAAAATCGAGGAATGAAAATCCACCAAAACTCACGCTCATGTCAGTGGAACTTCGCAACTCAGCTACTGCGAGTTCAGTAGGAGCTTCAAGCGTCACTCACAAATAAACTGCATGGAGACCCGACTTGGACTTTTCCACCTATAAGTCATGCCATCGTGTGCGATAAAATCAAAATTCCCATTCAACATCGCTGGCCACCGCATATGAGTCGACCATCCATTGCCCATCTTGAGCCCGAACTCGGTGGCGAGGGTTCCAGTCGTAATATCACACACTAGCTCTCCATCTTTCCCGCCTCGTCGAAGTGAGAAGTGATTCCGTTTGTGAGGAAAAGTGAGGTAGTACCTGCGTCGTAGTTCCAAGGTCGACTTCAGTTCAGCTACCTTTGAGACGTCCTTCCACAGTACTAACAGCACGATGTTCTTGTCGACCCCAGTGATAACATCATCGTTGCTGAAGAAACCGGCGCTCTTGTAGACGTTCAAGACTTCTGGTGGTCCTCCAGAATCGACCGCGTGGTGCCCCGACGAGGGACCTGCCGCAGCGGTGGTGTGTGAGAACATGCTGGCGTCCTCCTTTTCTGGAAGAGACTTGCTATCGTCGTGGTCGTAGGTAGGTGGTGAGCTCATGTTGCGATGTTTTGCGTGATGGTTGGCTGGGAAAAGAATTTGAAAGAGGCCGGCGTGACTTTGTATGGAGAGTCTGCCGAACTCGGCGCCGGGATGCCGCCGTCATCGCGGAGCATGGATTTCTCTCGCTGACGTTATTGTCAGGGTGGCTACTAGTTACTAGTACTTCCTTGCCCCCTCCAGTGCAGAAACATCTAACCATATCCAGAATTTTCGAACAAGGACTACTGCCCAACCAAAACTGGCCACGACAAGCCGCGAAGGGTGTTAGGATAAGGATCCATGATCTGTAATTGTACACCATTACCAAGTCCCAAAGCAAATACTACAAAATTTGGCCATCGATCAGTTTGAGTGCGGGGGGTGGGTAGAGTTGGGAGG
>JASZXU010000453.1:0-21232 GCA_035521515.1 Phenoliferia sp. Uapishka_3 | reverse complement strand
GTTTGTGTTTCCGTGACTGTAATGAATTGAGATTGATCTGGCGAGCATGTAAAATGGCAGTAGTAAGCCAGGAAGTTGTTCTTGCAGCCTGGACAGGTCGCGATGAGGGGCTCGGCCTGTGCAAGCGATGACGAGAGCGTATTGAGTTGGGATTGATCACAGCATGTTGTTGTTGAAAATTCTGGACCGCAGACGCTGGCGAGAGTCGCGAGGAAGATGGCGTCGGATGACTTTAGTGTGTCGAGAATCGTGAGCTCTCGAGTCGCGTTCTTGCTCTCGGCGAGTCTGGAAAGCTTACCTGCTTAGCTGGTTCATTATCTGGACAAGGAAGAGCTCCGCCGAAGATTCCCTGGTGACCGCAAGTGCCTCGCATCGCACACCTTCCAGGCTCTCGGATGAAGGCAGGATCCTTGGGAGGCGAAGCTGCGCTGAGAGAAGCGAGGAAAGCGACGGATAAGCTCATCAAGAGCTTCATCTTGCCCATTTTCCGCCAAATGGTGAAAGTCCGGTGCTTATTGAGGTGAATGTTGTTGCGTTGGACGCCGGCCTCATGACACAAGTGTCATTGAAAGTTGAAAGAGTCCAAAATTGACCGCGTGAAAAGTCGGCGAAGATCATCTCGCTGACGACACCAACACAGTGGGGCAAGCTCGATCAACCCTCCCGCACATCAAACCGGTTCTCACTCACTCAGTCGCCGTAGCAGAGCGCCAAAGTCACCTACACACCACCAAGCTAAACTCAACCGTCCCCTCCCTCTCGCCCGTGCGCGCCTTACTTGTTAATGTCGACTCCATCCGCCCCTCCACCTCCCACGAACCCATCTACTCCTTCGAAACCTTCCGCCACTTCCTCCGCTCCCGCCGACGCCTCAGCCGACGTCGCAATGGAGGATGCCAAGCCACCAGTTGTGGAGGAGGACCCGCTGCCGGATGATATTGCGAATGGTACTCCAGAGGACATAATGCTTCGCGTTCGGATGATCCAGAATGAACTTAAGGTGTGTTCAAATGGCGTAGGACGGGCTAGGAAGGGATGGCGGAAACGGAAGAAAGCGGGCGGGGAGCGAGGCAGCTGACGCGTTCCATTTGTCGCGGTAGGTGATGCGATCCGAGTCGATGCGTTTGAACCATGAACGAAGCAAGATGCTCGAACAAATCAAGGACAACACGGAAAAGATCAAGAACAACAAACAACTGCCTTACCTTGTTGGAAACGTCGTAGAGGTGCGCTCGCACGTCTTCCTCGTGCACTTCGCCTGGTTTACTAAGAACTCTGTCCTCAGATTCTCAACATAGATCCAGACGAAGACGAGGAATCCGAAGGAGCCAACGTCGATCTTGACGCCCAACGCAAAGGCAAATGCGCCGTCATCAAAACCTCTACTCGTCAAACCGTCTTCCTCCCTCTCATCGGTCTCGTTTCCGCCGACGCTTTGAAGCCTGGAGACTTGATTGGAGTCAACAAGGACTCGTACCTCGTTTTGGACACACTTCCGGCGGAGTACGACTCGAGGGTCAAGGCAATGGAGGTGGATGAGAAGCCCACGGAGAATTATACCGACATCGGAGGACTGGATAAACAGATTGAGGAATTGGTCGAGGCGATCGTGCTGCCGATGAAGCAAGCGGACAAGTTCAAGAGTCTGGGGATTAAGGCGCCAAAGGGTGCTTTGATGTATGGTCCTCCAGGTGAGTCCTGCTCGATGCTTGTTAGAGGCAGAGGGGTGCAGGAGGGCCACTGAAGACATGCCCTTAATACAGGAACCGGAAAGACTTTGTTGGCGAGGGCTTGTGCGGCTCAAACCAATGCTTGTTACCTCAAGCTCGCTGGTCCTTCTCTCGTCCAAATGTTCATCGGAGACGGTGCCAAGCTGGTTCGCGATGCTTTCGAGCTGGCAAAAGAAAAGGCACCAACAATTATCTTCATCGGTGGGTGATATCGTTTACCCGCTCTTGGTATGAAACCCAGATCCTGACGGAGACACAATGCAGACGAACTCGACGCCATTGGAACAAAGCGCTTCGATAGCGACAAGTCTGGAGATCGCGAAGTCCAACGAACCATGCTTGAACTTCTCAACCAACTTGATGGATTTGGTTCCGACGATCGCATCAAGGTTGGCCCATCTGCCTCTCTCATCAATCTCGCTTCCCGCTAAGCACTCCGGTTCGAACAGGTCATCGCCGCAACAAACCGAATCGACATCCTTGACCCTGCTCTTCTTCGTTCTGGTCGTCTTGACCGCAAGATTGAGTTCCCACTACCGACGGAGGATGCCCGGGCTCGAATTATGGAGTGCGCTAAACCAATCTATCGTCACCTGCCTGATAGACAGCTGATGCCGTATTTGATACTCAGGATTCACTCGAGGAAGATGCAAGTGTCGCCAAAGGTTAACTACGAGGAACTTGCAAGGTCCACGGATGAGTTCAACGGAGCTCAGTTGAAGGTAGGCTTTCTCTCTTCTGTTCTTATCGCTTTGCTTGGTGACCTTTCGGACTGACAATTGACATGTGCAGGCTGTCTGTGTTGAGGCTGGTATGATAGCTCTTCGAGAAGGAAGCAAGCAGATTGGTCACGAGCATTACCTTTCCGGCATCCTGGAGGTTCAGAGTAAGAAGAAGAACAACCAGGTGAGCGTCCTCATCGAATGTTTGACCGAAAATGGTGCTGATACAACCCCCTGGCTTAGTTCTACTTTGCTTAACCACGTAGACTCTGCTTTTCTTCTCCGACCCGACCAGACTCATTCCGTCGCATTTGTGCAACTTGCTGTTCAATCTGAATCTTCCTCCGCCTGGTTGGCTTGTGATCACCGACTTCCAACGGGTGCCAATGCGTGCCGGAGTCATTTTACTTTACTTTACTTTACTGACCCTCAAAATTATTTCGAACTCTAAACCTCATGCCTTGATCAGTCTGTCAGCCAGCATGATAGTTAGGCCAAGAATTTGACTTCATCTTGCAACTATACACGCCACGAGACCGAAGTTGACGTCGAGTTGCGTCGAGGGTCAAGCTATCGAAGCTCGACGCAAGAATGAGACGACCTGAGATCGGAACTAGATCCAAAATAACATACGGAAGGGACATAAATTCCGAGGGAATTGATATCTTTGAGAACAATTCTGGCCTTTGGTCACCGGCCGCGCCGGCGTTGGTCACTGACAACTGGTTCTGAACCTGGGCGGCAAAATCGGTACAGCTTTTAACTCTCGCGGGTTGACGTCTCAATATGTATGGGAGAATATTCAGTCGGCCACTGAAAAGCACGCTAGTGACAGTCGAAAGGAGCAATCATCGCGATTCGCAAAGCATCGGAAAGTTTTCGAGTTCAAGTTCAAGTTCATATCATTCCCAGCTGCGCTACTTAAATCTAACCATTTCTGGCCGCCAGGTATGTTTCTATATCTTCCTTCCAACCCTTTCGTCCCTTTCTCTTTCTCCAAGTCCCTCATGAACACTTATCTCCTTCTTTAAAGTGCTCCCCCGCTGTCCGCCCCCTCCCGTCCCTACGCTCTCTCCTCTGCGCGGGATCGGCGGGTGACAGCGCTTACTCGGGCGCCGAATATTCGCCCTGTGAGCTTCCTCAACTCATAGTAAGCCAGATCCAAAACTTTCTTTCCAATTTCTGTATATGCAAAGTCCTGTCGTACCACATCTAGGCTTGGTAGAAAGCCCGCATAATATTGAGATTCACCTTTCGCCGGCCACAGCCTTACATCATTAATAAGGAGGGCTTCCGCCCAAAACAACAGTGCGTTTGTGATGTCGTCCTCGATATCCAGCGTGAAGATGAAATCTCGGAGGACCTGCGTAGACTGCTCCCGCCAAGCTTCATGTTTCCTGCACTGCAAGAAGATGTGGTTCTCATCTTCTCGCTCGGCGTCACAAAAGACACATGTCCGTGAGTGTATCAAATCCGGACCGAATGCTTTTAATCTACGAGCCCCCGTATCTAATACGTGCCCTCTCGCCAGCATTTGCGTCTTCAGCGACCAACCGTAGATGGATTTCGTCGCCGCGTACCAGTTGATGGGGGATTGGTCATACGTGAGTTTTCCTATTATCAGCCGTTCTTCCACGTTGCGGGGCAGATGCCGACTCCTCTCATCCGCTGATGCTTCGAGTATAAGCAGGCGGCAGTCTGTTTCGACGTATCCATCAGCGCCTTTCCGAAGGACAAAGCGTGGGAGGAAAAATACTGGTTCTGGCAAGAGCGCAACGGCAGGGTCTGAATGGGCCAACTTTGCATTATAATCACATTCATCGTTCATTATTTCCGGGGTTGTGACCACCGCCGTGTGTGCCTTGACATGAACGAGATCTGGTGGCGCTCCTTGAAGTGGCGTGCTCAGCGCTTGGTACCATCGGTACCAATGGATTCCCGGCATTGGGTACGACAGACTTCCCTGGAGTCTCCCAATAGCATTTAAGTAGTCGGTGTGAATGACAGACCCGTTGGTTCCGCCGTTCTCATTTCGAATCCCGTCAAGTGCGAGAACCAGCGCTCCGATTTCTCCGTGCAAGCTATTGGCCAGCGGGTTCAAAATTTTTGCAGTGATGGACTTCGTCCCGACCGCAGCACTGGTGACTGATCTCGAGGTGCTTGTGCTAATCATCGAGCCATCAGAGGCCCATTCTAGCGCATTTTGTGTATCCCTCCCAGGGCTTGCTTTCACAATAGCGCAAAGCGTTTCGTCTCCGCGGGCCTGTTGCTCTTGAATAGAGTATGTGAGTACTGCGTCCGATGTACAATTCTCCATCCGGCTAATCGACCTCAGCCAGTGTGACATAAAGTGTATCTCGGGTGATTTCGCAGTCCATCGGGCTGGCAGCTGCAAGTCGAGGTCGGGCTGCCGCGGGCGCGCGGCATCAACCCGGGACCCCAGGCCGAGGGCAGCCGTGCCGATATGTGGAGCGGAGTGCCGAGGCAGGTGTTGCTCTCATTTACAAAGCTTGAAGAGATTCCTATATCATACCGACCTTCGTTTCAGCATCATTCGACGTCTGGAGAGTTGGCTGTCGGGCGCCAGTCACACTTCGGCTGAAAGATGAGCCCAAGTGCTGCAGATGAGGGCTCGAGCAAGCGGAGGAGAGTCGCGAGAGCATGTACGAGCTGCAGAGCCAAGAAGAGCAGGGTCAGTCTTTGCCTTTCGGTCTATCGCACGCCTGAAAAGTCTGACTGTGGGCTTCTTGACCGTGCTAACGAGCCTGTTATTGATATACAGTGCGATGGCAGCTTTCCGAGATGTTCGCCTGTAAGTTTCGCTTTCTCTTGCATACAGACCTTGATACGAACATCTCGGGAGCTCCACCTGAGGAAAGATGGATGTTGAGACGGCTACACGAAGGCGGGAGGCGTTGGCGCTTCAATAGCACTTCTGACCCCGACGTTGCTCGCAGTGCTCCCAACTGGATTACGAGTGCGTGTACGACTCGAAAAGCGGACCTGGGGTAACGAACGTCATTGTTACGAGGGAGTAAGTCCCCGCGCCCTGCCGAGAGGTACCGAAGCTGTAGGTAGACTCATCGTTGCGCTCCTCGGCGTTGTTGCAGCTACCTCTCATCTCTCGAAGAACGCATTTCTAGACTCGAAAGAAAGGACGAAGAGAGGTCTTTTCTCTCTGATTTTAGTCACCCCGCCGAGTGAGTTACCACACCTCGCCTTCGCGCAGCTGTAAATACTCACTTCCCACTTCCCATCTCGAAGCTCCTCTTCCAAGCAATCCGAGCTGTCTATCCCTTCGACAAGTCGAGCCACAGCCTCATCCCTACCATCAACCACCAGTCCATTCCCCTCCGAAAATCACCCCCCCGTCGAATCTCCACAAGTAATCGACGGAATGGGAGCTCTTCGACTTGCTCAGCCCGGTTCGCACGGCGCCACCGCCTCGGCCACCGATCTCGAATACTTTGGTGATTCCTCCGGAGTTTCATTTCACTCCCTCATTCTCCAGCACTTTTTCCTCGGCGCCCACCCTCATCCGCCAACTCAGGAACTACCTCCTCAAAGAGGAACTCCCCTCGGAAACCCATTCGTAACTGGAGTCGTAAAATTATCCGACTTCCCTTCACCAAGTAACGCCAGTTCCCTCTTCACCTACTATTTCACCCATATTCATCGACTGTATCCGTTCTTGCACGAAGCAAGTATCAGGGAGAGTTATAAAGTATTCTGGGAAAGAAAAGACGACGAGAGATTGAGTAGCAGCTTCACGCTGGGGAGTTTGACGAGTCAGCTTGCGCTGCATTTTGCTGTGTTCGCTATGGCGGATAAGCATCGTGAGCAGAATACGTCGAAGTTTCAACCATGTGAGCTCTTTATTACTGGGAAAGAACGCAAAGCGCTAATCTTTGCCGTTCCGCAATTTAGATTATGATCTGTCACGAAAGTTGTTGGCTTCTCAAAAAGCTCTCCCACAAGATATTCTACAAGGTACCGTGCATAGCTTTTATGCTGGCCGAGGGTGCTGACGAAATATCAATCTCTCGTAGTACAAACACTCCTCCTCACGGCTCTTTACATGCAAGGGTCTGACGATCCGGAGGAAAGTTGGAACTTGCTCGGAAGTGCGTACCCATCAATGCTTGGTATTTCTTATTTGTCAGCTCACACCATCTATTTCAGTGGCTATCCGGCGAGGTTACGGAATGGGTCTTCACCGATTGCTTGCGCCAGCGCGAGCAACCCCAATCGAGCGGGAGACCCGAAAACGAACGTGGTGTGCTTGCTTCACACTTGATCGACTCATGACTGTGTCGCTGGATCGCCCAACCGCCATCACCACTTCGACAGCAAATTATCCGCTACCCATTTCCCTGCCGGACGAGGATCCCTCACTGGTCGACTTCTTTAACATCTCAACGTTAGTTTCCAACGCGTTCCTCAAATCCTTAGAACTTAAGTGACCTTTGCCAATTCCCAGCAACCTCTACCGACTACTCCTCGCCGATGTCCCAGGAGACCTCACCAGCTTCTCTCTTCAACATCTTTCCACCAACTCTCTGCGAGCCGCCACCAACACAATTGACACTCTCGAGAACCTCTTTACTGCTTGGTGGGCGAGCGTTCCACCAAAATTACAATCTATCACAGCCAGTCAAGAGGCGATGGTTCTCAACCTCCGCTCTCACACTGTTCGACTTTTGATTCATCGCCCAGTTTTGAGCGAAGCTATTCGGGCATCGCATGCAGATGAGGCGCTTGCTCTCCCTCATCCGAGTGACACCGGATACGTAAAAGCGCTGGTGTTGAAGCAGCAGTACCAGACGATGGTTGGTGCTTCATTGTCGACGACGCTGGCAACGGGGGTGGAGGCGATCAGGTTATTGGCTCAGACTGAAGCAACGGACCATTTATCAGCTGGCTGGTGAGTAGTTCATCTTTTGATAACATCCACCGCTTCTCAACCACATTCTACTTGTAGGTATCGACTGTTCTATGCGATGAACTCATTCATGAGTCTGGCCGCCGTCCTTACTCTGGATCTGTCGAAGTATGACCAAATGACGACACCACGATCAGTCATAATCGAGGCGCTTCACCAGGTTTGCCATATAGTAACTTGGGAAACTGAGCACCTGACCTGACATGATCTTTTTGTATCCTCAGGGCCGCGAGATCATTCACAATCTCGGACAGCGTTACAATTTTGCTTCCGCGCAACGAAGCGTATTCATTCTCGATCAAATGCTCGCTGTTTCAAGACTTTCAGCTTCTTCGCCACCGGCTGATGGTAGGCGTCTCTTTTATTCTTGAAGGACCGTGTACCATCTTGCTTAATTCTCTCTTCGTTCAGCCCCGTTTGTGCCCGTGCCCGTGCATTCGAGAGACATCTCTCGAGCCCAATCGCCCAATGGCATCATCTGGGATGATTTGATACAGACGATGGATCTAGGCATGCTCCCGACGTTCAACTTCTTGGATCAAGGAGCAAACTTCGACCCCTTCGCTTTTCTGGAGACGCCGATGTAGACTAGACGAGCCCGGTGGCATGGAGAGAGCTTATGTTGCCTGTTGGATGAAGAATACAATGTCGTACGATTTCGGTTGTATCCCATCACAACAACTTGGGAGAGAACGAGCTGAGCATTCTACAGCAAGTGCCGTAAGTACCATATTTAAAGTTTGCACATGCTTTGGTCGCTGTCTGACTAGGACTTCATCGTGTTGCAGCTTTCCACAGAAAAAAAGGTCGAGCTCAAATTATTCATGTTTAGTCTTCTTCCTCTTCTTATCCTTCGACGCTTTGTCCTTGTTCCCCTCCTTCCTCTCTTCCTTCATCTTTCGCTTTGTCGAAGCTGGATTCTTG
Source organism: Phenoliferia sp. Uapishka_3 (assembly GCA_035521515.1). Lineage (NCBI taxonomy): Eukaryota > Fungi > Basidiomycota > Microbotryomycetes > Kriegeriales > Kriegeriaceae > Phenoliferia > Phenoliferia sp. Uapishka_3. Next base: position 12,914 of record JASZXU010000453.1, on the reverse strand, counting down.
ATGCTAACGACTGAAGCAATTACGCCTGCTCCAGTCCTCGACGCAACTTTCGCCTGTGCTACAGCCCACTCGTCTTTGTCTCCTCCAATTGCGTACCTACAATGGATCGAATGATGAGAGCTCAGCTTCAAAGATATAGTACCGGCATTTGAGAGACCCTCACTCACTGCTTCAAATCAAGAGAGTCGATAACTTCGCGCTGCTGTTCCTTGAGCTGAGCAAGAACCTCGTCTCCGGCTTCTTGTAACTCTGCCGCAATACCTCGTTCACCACCAGCAGTCGAAGCGCCAGCGAGAGGGGGGAGAATATTCGCCATGGCGCCACGCTCGTTCGGGAGTGTTCGTGCGATGTCGGCTTTTTGGATGTCTTGAAGGGACTTGGTCATCTTGCGGATAGTCTTGACGAAAAGAGCGAGAGATTGTGCGACTGGGATAGAGAGCTCAGTCTGTAATAACGTGTAGTCAGTAAGCGTTGTGGCTTCAGGTTGGGAGGCAAGTTCACGAACCTCGACGTCCTCGACCTGCTTGCGCTGAAGACCGAGGGAGAGGAGGATGGAGCTCTGAACACCAGAGAGCTTGACGTCCACTGGGAATCGTTGTGAGAAGTAGAGAGATGCGAGAGTGGGGAGGAGGTCGAGGATGACGTGGTAGTCAAGCATGTTGTTCGCGTACGAGTCGAGACGCTTGAGGTCGAAGGGGGAGAAGAGTTCGCGGACCTCGGGTGAGCTGAGTTCTGTGTATGATGTTTATTAGTAGCAGTCTCGGAGGAAGAAAGAAATTCTTACCTCGCCGACCTTGAATTGCGTCCCCAGCGTTCGCAGCCTCGAGAACGCTTAAAGCAGTGACCGACGCAAACTCGCGGAACTTGTAGGAAAGGAGGGTGATGAAACGTTTTCGGAAGTCTGCAGGTAACAGAAAACTTATCAGCCTTCTCCTCCACCTGAGCCTCATCGCAACCGGATTTCTACTCACCGACCGAGAAAGCGCCAAGCCAAGCATTCGCCTCCGCCTCATTCTTATTCAAACCCCTTAACATGACACATGTGTGCTCCCCAGTCAACTCGCTCTGAGTTTGACGCATGTATAGCGGCACGTATCCAGCTCGCTTCCAGAACTTGAAGAGCAGTGGGGTGATTCCGTAAGAGACTCCGAGGTAGTCGAGCTTCTCTGGTTGACGTTCGGAGAGACGTTGGAGGAGGGGAGGCATCTTGGCGGCATCTCGGATTGAGATTTGGTCGGTGGCGAGGGTGGCGTCCTGAGTTGAGGTGAATTTAGCTTTAGTAGAAGAAAGTAAGAATGAAGGGAGAGTGGGCTCACATCATCAATCTTGGCAGCATCTTCGAAAGTCTCGATTTCTTGCTCGGCAGTGACTTCGTCGAGGTTGAGGAGCTCTCCACTGTAGAAGGAGTTGAGGGCCTGGAGGGCGCGAGATCCATATCCCATCTGAATGATAGAGGTTCCGTGTCAACACCAAAGCCTTTGGTGCAAGCAATAACTGATCGACGAACCTTGGCGTAGTCGGGGTGAGCAGCTACACGAATGATGCGAGCACCAGACATAGACGCAAAGTCGTCGTCTTGGTACTATAAGCAGACGCAAGGAGTAAGTAAGTGTGACTAGGAAAAGCTGTGGCGTGGTATGAAATAATGACGAACCTGCTGAGAGATGGTCCAGGGAATGAGATCTCCATTAGCGACCTTTCCTCGGCTGAGGTTGTCCAAAACGCTTTGCTTCGAAATATTCCCCTCGAGTGCAACCTAAGCGCAGAATCCCTAGGAATCAGTTTCCACCTTTCACACCTCAACGCAAAAGCCGAACTCACTTGAAGCACAACAAGTGGTTCTGGCAGTGTGTTGTCCCCCTCCTTCAACGGGGGCAGCAACACGAACAAATGTTGCCCAGGAGCATCACTCATAAGCTGCAAATCGTTGGGCGAGTTCTTGTAATGACTCGCGACATAAAGCGCCATAACCCTCTGCAAGAACACCTCACTCGCTGGGTGGAACGAGAACAAAGTATCCCGATTGACGTAGAATAATTCGCAGGTCGAGGGATGAGGACAACCTTGAAGAGCTTTCTTCGTTGGAACTCCCAAAGTGGCGTCGAGGCAAAGTAGTCCGTTGAGCCATTTCTCAATCGGGTCTCCAGCTCCATAACGAATTGGTGTGGTGAGTTTGATCTCCTTCAACGTCCTCGAGATGGTTCCAGCGAGTCCTCCAGAAGAAGAGGCGGCGTTGGCGGGGTCAGATGGGGCGAGAGCGGAGGCAGGGCGAGACATCTCGCGAAGCTGTTGAAGGAGTTTGAGAGAGAGGGATCGACCGGTTCCTTCGTATCCATTGATAGTCGATGCCATGAAGACGAGGTAGGGGCCGAGGAGAGAACGGACGATGGGGAGGGGAATGGCGGCGGCTTCGTCGATTACCACCAGTTCGGCTTGGCCAAGAACGTGGTAATCTTGAGGTTGGATGTACTGCAGATTATTGACACGGTGAGTGGAAATTCAAGGTATGAATGAGGAAACGGGAAAAGACAAACCTGGATCGTTTGACGGTGCTGACGGAAGATGTTGACGCGAACGACGGCTCCCTTCCATTCTGGGTTCGTAGACTGCACGATATCGTAATCGAGGTGCTCCTCCCATCCGAGCTTGTCGAATCCCTTGAATACGAACTCGAAGAGAGTCTTCAAGTTTTCCGGGCTGGGACTTGTGACGAAGATGTTCGAGTACGAGTGGAGTACGGCGAGGGCGATCGAAAGTCCGAGCGCTGCACTCTTTCCTCGTCCACGAGCAGCGGTTAGAGAGACAGTCTGGGTTAGACTCTTGCTGGTGATAGCGTCCGTGAAGCTCAAGATCGCCTTGGCCTGGTCGAGGGTCTTCGCCTCCGCAACGATCTCTCCAATGCCCTTCGTCTCCCGCAAGCCCTCCTTGAGTTCTCGCAACTCTGCTTCGCCTTCAACTTCACGTCGCTTTCCTTTTCCGGCTGAGCGACCGACGCCAACTCCAGCGCCTCCTGGGTCGAGTGGGACAATATCTTTCGCGGCGGAAAGGGGAAGGACGTTAAGTTCGTCGTCGACAATGAGACAAGCGGGGTTTGAGCCGAGGGAGAGGAGAAAACGCTCGTTGAATCGGGCGACGGGTGATGAAAGGGAAGTGTTGGTGCGGTAGCGGGAGTGAACGTCCTGTTGAAATGAAGGGGAGGGTCAACGAGCGGAGGGCGGAGATTGAGAGAGGAAAAACCTACCATTGTCATGGAGTAAAGACCTCGAAGAGACTTCATTCCTTGCAAGAGACAAACAACGATTCCTCCGCCTTCAACAGTTTCAATTGTCCTCGCCAGCAAGTTGGGAGTGATGGCTTCAAAGTCTTGTAGGACAAGCATGTTGAAAGTCTGACCGAGTATTTTGTGCGTATCCTTGTAGTACCTGCCATCTCATCTTTCGATCAGTTCCGATCCCCTCCCACTCAGATACAGGCCAGGTGGAACTCACGTATAGCGAACATCCGTTACGCTCACAAACAACTCGAACGGATCCATATCGTTCGCATCCCTCTGACCTCTCTTGACCTCCCTCTTAACCTTGCCTTCTCTCTTCTTCCTGTTGCTAGTGAAGCCCAAATCCTTCTTGTAACACCACAGAACAGTCGGCCTTGGGTTCTTCTTCTGAGCGTCAGTTGGGTTTGCGAGTCCAGCGATTGACTGGCCGAGGAGGAAGTGGAGATTGACAATCTGAGCATGAGCTTTGGCTTTGTCACCGAGGAGGAGGAAGAAGGATCGGTGGGAAGTTTGGAGAGAGCTGAGTGGGGTCGGCGGAGGTTAGCGTTCAGCTGACAGCAGACGCCGTCTCGAGCTTACTTTGAGATGAGAGTCGGGATTCGCGTGTCGAGAGCCTTTCGGCGTGGTGTGGCGTTCGTTCCGGACATGGCGACAACGACAGCGAGCTGCTATGACAAGCGGGCAGTAGTAGCCAAGGCAAACGCAAAAATTGAAGGAGCACAAAAATCGCTTACCTAAGCATCCGCAGCAGGTCAGTTCGACGCCGCTCCGAAGACTTTGAAGGACACTCATTTATTCAGGTTCGTGAAAAAGTCGATCACTATCCTCGAAAAGACCTGTACCGGGAGGCTGGGCAGGACAATTCATTCCGCTAATACTGTAAGCATCATGGTCCGTCGAAAGCGTCCGAAAGTCATAGCTTCATTCTGCAAGAGGCAAACCGGTATGTTCATTTTTCTGTATGTACTGAAGATGTGTACTGGATCTTACGAATACGTAGGTAGCTGGCAAAATGCAGCTCTGCGCTTGTTTGGCTCGTGGCGCCGGTCGAAGCCAGTACTGTAGCAGCCGACTCGGCAGAAAAACAGGAGATAGCACTCAAAAGTCACTAAAGCTCACGAAAGGTTTTGTGTCCAGTGAGTGGACTCTCCTCGTAGCTTGCCGGAGGGATGAGAGTCCACTTTGTTTTGCAGGACTGCCGACTCTGCCGCTTTTTTCCCGTGCTGGAGCGATCAGCCCAGGTTTGCATGTCTTTCAGCTTCTTCACCTAATTTCACCCAGATACAGAAAGAGCTCATTCACTGACACCGACATCAACGCCAGCAAACATATTACATGTGCAGTGCCGTACACCAGGGTGAAAATTTTCACCACGGTATTAGCGAAGGGGCTTTCAAGTTCAGGCGCTACGTCGTTGAGGCAAGAAATGTTTCATGCTCGATCCTGACTTTGCAAGCTCAAATCAGCTGTAGTAAGCTCAGACTGGGAATTATGACGCTTTGCCAGGACGTTCGCCACGCCATGCGCACAGGGCAGAGCTGGCGTTCTGGTAAACGGTCCCGCTGCGCAACCTAATACCAATCGTCACAGCGCGTGGTGGTTTGAGTGGAAAAGTTGGGTGCTTGCCTGCACTCCCTACGGGCTCGATTTCCGGCCTCGCGGTAATGGGTGATGTTTCATGCAGTTACGCTCGAGTTGTACTTTCCATGAAAGGTGAAAAGCAAACTTGACTGACTCTGAGCTCTGGGGAAAGCTCTCACATCGAGGACTTGGGAGTATCAGCTCCACCTTCTTTCTGACAAGGTTTTCAACTGCCTATTTACAACAACTTAAGAAGGCCTTGGATTCGAGCTTCGCGGTCGCGAGCGCAAGCGAGCGAGCGTATGTACATTCAAGTCGGTGTCGCCACGGCATGTCCCTTACAAGTTCACGCTCTCTGACACAAATTTGCCTACTTGAGCTCACTACAGGGTTGAGTTCCGAGGTGAGCGCGCTGATATTGCTGAATGTTTAGATCAGGGGGCAGGGCTGAAAAGGCTAGCGAAGTCAGGCATACATCTCGGGGGATGAAAAAAATGCCAGTAATTTGAGTGGAATGAACACAGCGACGAGCATCATTCGCGAGATGATCTCAAACAAACAACAAACCGAGTGAAACCATCGCGTACTGCAAGCATGAGGTGATGTCCGAGCGTCCTCCGACTACGCATAAGACCAAAGCGCAAACAGCGCCTACCGCCAGAGAGATTAAAAAAAAACAAGCAGAGCAGCCATGCCGGCGCTAGCCTTCTTTCGATTCCGTCATCTGAAAGGTAGGTAAAAACACACGATCCCCTCCCGCCCTATGTAGCCCGACCCTAGCCCACCACAAGTCCATCACTGCCCTCAAAGTGGCTTCTGGTTCTCCGAGCCGGCCTTCTCCCCAGCTTGAGGTCCAAGTCCACTCGGTCCCGGTCCCTTGGCGGCGGCGAAACTAGCTGAAAGTGACAATGGCTTGCCCCTGCGAGTAGTAGATACATTAGAAGTCAGCGCTCGCCCAGAGAAGACACCGAGAAGCGACCTACTTCATGTAGTGACGCTTCTTTGATTGAACGAGCTTTTGTGAGCAAGGGGACATCATGTTGTCTGTTGGGGAGGCGCCGAATGAACTGTGAATAGTGCGAGAGATGGTCAGTCAACTTTGCTGGTCGTCGAGTGGCGCGCGGGCGACGGTGTACGAGGGCGGGGATGTTGAGTGATGAAGGAAGGGAATAGGAAGGGGTGGGAGAAAGTAGACTAACGCTCCACCGATCTTCTTGTTCATGAGGAAGGAAGGCTTCGCGGTGGGAGCTGCGGAAGGTGCTGAAGAGTTGGAAGGTGCGAGAGGAGCCGACATTGTTGTGAGGGGTTGGTTGTGCGTTGGGGTTGGTCGAAAGGGATGAGGATGAAGCGACTTTTTGCTTGCGTGTAGGCGAAGGGTGGTAGGTTGGATGTGATGAGAAAGGGAGGCAACTCAAGTTGAATCACTTTCAACTCGGTTCAGAACGGCGGAATTCCGGACAGGGGCATATCTCTTCTTCTTCAAGACCTCTGTCACCACCATCTCATCCCAGCAAAACATCCGCCTCGTTCCCTGAGCCTATCTCCCTGCTCGTCGTTATGTCCACTCGCATCGTCACCTCGTCGCCTTGTCCCTCGGGTCTCGAGTCCTCCAGCGTCGCGTCACCTGAACACAAAGGCCTAAAGACCCAATATTTATTAAGGGGCACAACTGTATATTGAGACGATACGTTTGAAGCGTCTAAAGATTCGCAAGAGATCAGCATATGTACAACCAGGTACAACCTCATGAAAGATTCCAAATGAAAATGTCTTGGGGGCGGAGAACCACTCCGCAAGAAAAAAAGATCAGACCGTCCCATTGACTTCCTCGCAGGGGAAGAATCGCGTGGCCGGGAATCGAACCCGGAGCGAGTGCATGGCAAGCACCCATTTTACCATTAAACCACCACACGGTATGTCGAAGGGATTGTGCGTGGAAAATTTCATGGGCCTGGCGTCCGAACGAAGGAGCTGCTTTGTTGGCAGCTAACAATCAAAATTGCGGGAATTAGATCCCTCAGGATTGCGCTGAAGCTTGAAGGGTGATATGAGCCGGCGCGATAGAGAAAATTGTTGTTGCGACATGGAGTCGACTTCGCGACTTGACGTACGCCCAGCGGATTGCGAAATACTTCCCATTTTATCTGTGCCTGTACCAAAGAGATCCACAGATTTACTTACTGGATGGGCAACCGTTTGTTGTCCTTTCCGACTTCAAGATTATTGGAGGACGTTTGGCCTTCGCGGCCGTGAGGCAACTTCAAGGAGGTGCCGGCGAGGAGTCGAAGCTTGAAGTCAAGCCACTTTACACGGAGGTTGAAGTAGAGGGAGGTTTCGAGTCCAGCTTCTGATATCTAGGAATGATGGACACCAAGGTACGGAACCGTCGAGACGGAGCGGCCTACCGATTAAATTTCGATAATCAATAGCGAGAATAAAAAAGCGCGTCCGACGTGCGGCCTGTTGGCGCTCTAGCTCTCCCTGCTGTCACGAGCATGTCACTACTTCTCTCCGTCTCTGTTCCTTTCACTCCCTTGTCCCCCTCACCGGCTTCCTTTCTTCAATCCTCCGACTCACAGCTCGTCGTCCTCACGCGCACTGAGCTAAACATCTTCACACCAGCAACGGGCATTCAAGTTGACGTCAAAAGCCGAGTCCCGCCATCCAAAAAGGGCAAAGAGCGAGTCCGAAGTGATCTGAAGCTTTTTCGGACGAGCTTCATAGTAGAGAGGAAGGACTTGATCGAGTGGGGAGGGTGGAGCAATGGTCAGTCGATGGGAGCTCTGTGCGAGACGCTGACGCAGGCTAAAATGATTCAATAACAGATGATAGGACGACTGGCTCTGGATCTGGTCTCTCCGAATCACATTGGAAGGCTGCCGCGTGGTCCCCGAGCGGTTTGAATCAACTCGGAGGGTCAGAAGCTCCACTTTCCCGAATGAACAACGAATCTTAACGCAGATGGTCGGACAGATGCGTACTAGCGACTTTAACTTCAAACCACGAAGTTCTTCTATTTGAACCGGTCAAGAATGCTCACAAGGGAGAATGGGTTCAGACTTTCGACATTACTGCTCACATCGTCAGACTGGTCCTCCCTCAAGGTCAGCTCTTCTTCGTCCTGTCGTCTTCCTTTTTCTAAATCCCTCGATAAATCGGCAGACGAACCCCTCCCTGTCCCCCTCGCTCTCTTGAAAGCCCACCGAGCCTCACTAGCAATCAAAGTCCTCCAAGCGCAAGCAACAACCATTGCGTGGTCGACGTCTCCCGACTTCCTTCTGGGCGACAATTCCCTTTTCATTGTCGGACACAAAAGCGGTCATTTGAGCTTGTGGAGTAGGAAAGAAGACGGCGGGATGGTGCTGGAGTGGCGGGGCAGGATTGGGGAGGAAGCGAGGGTGGTTAAGAAAAATGGGAAGGAGGTGGAAAAAGCGGAGACAAGTGGGTGGATTTCAGGACTTTGCTTCTCAAGTTGGTTTGAGCGAGGTGTGTGGTCTCCTTTAAAAAGAAGGCGAAGACAAGATTGGGATGAGAAGAGCCCTATCAAATCAGACAACCGTGCTGACCGCTCTGTCACTGAAGTAGAATCAAAGACGTCAACTGAAGGAGCCTCTTGTCTCATCGCCATATCCGACACAGTCGGTTCGATTTGGATCCTCGAGGTCGAAAAGTCGCGCGGACCTTCTGGCGTCAAAATTGGTCCAGCAGTGAAAGTGGAGAGCGGCGATGGACGGGCCGTCTCCGCTTTCTGTTGGGTTTGGGATGCCGAAGGACTCTCGGTAAGTCTGCTTCGGCCTTCTGTGTCCACTTAACGCCCGACTGATAAAAGTTGGCGTTCGACCAGCCGAAACTGGTCTACACAAAACTCCGAGTCGTGTGCCTTGTTAATCTGTCTCGAGTATCAAAACCGGAAGCAGACGCTCCATCCTTTGAGTTGAAAGGAACTGTAGAGGTATTCGAGCTACCCTCATCAAGAGGGACCGAATGGGAGGGCACCACGGTCTATTCTACCTGTTGTGGTACGTTTCTTCCTCCACTTTCGTCTTCTTCTGTCTTCAACAAGTCAGCCTAACCTGCTTTTTGTTACAAAGGAATAATTTACTCTCCCCTGACTGAAACCCTCCTCTTGACTCTCTCCTGCTCATCATTCTACAACCTCACTCTCTCTCCGCTCGCTCTCACCAATCCTTCTTCAACCGATTCTTCGACTTTGACAAGTACAGCGAGGGATGTTTGGATCGCGAGAACTAAAGCTGGAAAAGGAGAATCGGAAGGGAAGCGGGAGACGAGCTCGAGGTTTGGTGAGAGGATTGGCGGGGTATTGGTTTTGGATGGGCCAGAGGGCGAGCTGGGTTGGATCACAGAGTGGGTCCTTCTTTCTCTATCCCTTTATTTTTTGGTGGGAGAGAGAATGTTGATGACGTCTTTTCGGGAATTCAGACAAGACGACCCGAATCATATCTCCTACACCAACAACTCCCTGGTCAAAACTACCCTAGTGATTTATGCACCAGAAGAGGTCACGCCAGAACAACAACTCGCTCACCTATCGTCGATCTTTACCTCTCCACCGAATTGTTCGTTCTGTTCCCTACTGTTCGTCCTCGCCACAGAAAGTTTTCGCTGACTTTTTCTCATCTCACCGCCAGCACGAACGAAGGCCCCTCTTCTGATCCTCCGATCATCTCTACATTTCATTTCAGATTTCATTCAGAAAGAAGGGTTTGTGGGGAGTCTGTTAGAGTTGCTGCCTTTGATCGAGAGATCGGACGTGGAGATGGTGCTGGAAGGGGAGGCCGAACAAAATGTCACCCGAGACGCACTAGTGGATAAGTTTGTGGCGAAACTGTTTGGAGATATCTTTCTCGAAGGATTGAGGATGCGGGAGAATGTTGCGAGGTTCGTTCAGGTTCGTTCAGCAGTTTCCTCCTCAGACTCGCATACAGCTCTGGAACGGAAAGACCTAACTTTTACATCTACCTGGCGAGCAGAGACATCAAAGTCTAGGCCATACGCACCAATATCAATCGACCGTCGTTCAGGCTACACTTTCCCGTCAACTCGCCGAAGAACTCACGTCCCAACTCGGTTCTCTCCTCGATCTTGCCAAGCCTCTCCTCAATGGTAAAAACCCTCTCTCCCCCTCTCCAGTCTCTGAGCTCACTGCCTCCTCTATTTATTAGATACCGAAGCAGCTATTCTTGGTCGCCTCCTCCTCGCCTCCGCCTCTCTTAAAGCGTCTTCTTCCTCCCTCCCAGACGGATCAATACCCTCGCCTGATGCGTTGTCGGGAGTGTTTGGCAGTACGGAAGTCTGTCCGGCGTGTAAGGCGAGCATACCATTTGCCTCCGTGAGGAGAGCGACTTGCGTAAATGGTCATGAGTGGGGTTAGTCTTTCCCTCCTCATCCATTTATTTTTGTGGTTGAGACGGGTCAAGTGGCGCGGTGCTGATAGATTGGTCGGTAGATCGATGCTCGATTACACTTGCGGTCCTGTCGACGGTCAACGTTAGGACTTGTGTTTGCTGTGAGAGGAAGGCACTGCTGCAACTTGATGGTGGGAAGGTAGAACGAAGAGATCCAGAGGAAGAGGGTGGGGCGGTGAAGGGAAAGGAAGAGGAGACTGATTCGAGGAAGGGGATTGTGGATGGGTTGTTGACGGCCGCGACTTGCTGCTTGTATTGTGGGGGCAGGTGGATGAAGATTCGTTGAGGGAGGCTGATCTTGAAAGTGAAGGCTGATCTTTCTCCCTTTTTGAAACGGGTTTTTTGTTTTTGGAGGTTAGTCCGTTGCTTGTGATGATACGTAGTCTCCCTCGACGGCCAACCCGACCGTCTTTTGTGCCAGGTTTTTCAGAGTGTCGATTACGATGGCTTTAAAGGCTTGTGGCGCTTTGAGCTATTGCTTCAGATTCCAATGAGCGACCCATTATGAAAGCGGCTACTTAGCTCACTTTCTTGCCCGACCAGGATGTCGACCCGCGTCTCTCTTGATCTGCTGCAGCTCAAGAAAGCCAGGTTGTCGGGAAATGATTACGTAGTTTTCAAGCGGGGGGGGGGGGATGTCTTTGGCTAGATTGAATGGATTGATGGATGATTTAGTCACAGGTTTTCTTTCGGAAAACAGATAGAGCCAGTGGTGTAGACTTGACCCAACTGCTTCTGTCAGCTTGTTCTTCGCGTCTCTAGTCTCAAAGCGCTTGACTTTCCCGGATCGAGGAGGTACCTTTAGAGATTTTGGCTCAACCGCAGCTTAGATCTGGTCATGTAAGCAGTACAAGACTGATGCGGGGCTTGAGATCGGTCTCGTATGCGCCGACCGCTGGCGCCGCAATATCAATAATAGTGGCCAAGAATTACTGGTGTTTGGTAGCAAATTGGTGCTGCCATCTTCAAAGGGAAGTCAGATAGTGCTCTCGCGTCTCTTCATCCTTGTGAAGGGGGCAGGGTATCCCTTCACACCAATAAACCAGGTAAGTAAGTCACGTGTGGGACCGGGCTGGCAGCATACAAATTTTCTTGTTTCGAAAGTGGGCTCGCCTACCACCCAGGCTGTCTTACCACCAACCCCGCACAATCTTTTTGCTCTCCATCAAGGACCCAATGAAAGACATGAAGCTCTCCCTTCCTCCAGAAACCCATCGCCGACGCCGCGGAGAAGTCCGCTTCCTGCTTCGCACTGCTCGATCGTGTGTCGACCAAGTACCCTAGATGTTTCTCCAATCGGGGAGCAATAGCATACGCAGCTGTATCATGACTCGCCAACAGCCATTGTGAGAAGGTATAGATACGCTCCGGAGGTCGGTTGTCGACTTGTATCGTTGCCGCTTTGGATGCGCGGTGGGAGTATGGAGAAACTCTGAGGGTGGAGTTGGATCTGTCTTCGTGCCGGAAATGGAGAGAGAGGATCGTTTTGATGAACCTCCGGACTTCGTGGTGCCGAAACGTGATCCAGTAATCAACGGATCCGCGATATGCTTGCACGCTGTTTTGCGAAATCAATGGGTACGACAGGTTGAATTCTCAATCAAGAGGGGCACTCACGAGAGAATAATTTCAGAGAATTGAAACAATGGAAAAGGTCCTTTGTCTCTCTTGATGATGTCCATCAACTTTTGCCCATCCACTCCTCCCTCCCTTAGCGCTCGCCGGAACGACAACGGACCCGTCAGAAGGGCGAAACGGCCGCCCTCTAAAGGATATGCCGGCAAAAGCGGCCTCCAGCCTTTCTCCAACTCCTTCAACATCGTCTGCAAATTTCCAAGCTGAAAGAACTCTGCGTCATTCCAAACAAGCTGGAAATTGTCCGAGGTGACGATGAGCGCCTCGTCGAGGGCGAATCGGCGTCGTTGCGGCTGAGCGGTTCCTCCTCCGACGATGTCGAGTCCGGAAAGGTATGCTTGGATCAATTCGAAGTCGCCGGAGCTATCTGGGCGCTCCGGGTCGTCGAAGTAGAACGCTCGGAGGTATGGCTCTCGAGAAAGGCGACGAGTGAAAAGGTTTGGGCTGTCGAAGTGGAGCTGCGAGTGCGTAAACTGAAACACACCTTCCTCAACGTGTACTGTGACTTTCTGTGGGCCTGGGGACCGGGCAGTTGGAACCATACTTCTCGGTGTGGGTGTGGCGCGTCGGAAAGAGGGACGTCCGCGACTCCTGAGAGCAGTCATCGATGTTGGGAGATCGCAAACCAGCTGGGAGCTGGTCATCTCTTTTATGAGGTTGTTCCGAGACTGGGACACCGAATCGTGTGGACTGCACATCTGTCCCCCGACGTCGCCAATCTAGCGCGGGTGGGCGCTGAAAGATGTCTCCGCCAGCCACCAGAAATTTTTCGCGGCTCCAGAATGTTGCTCCGACCTTGACGTTCATGGATGCTGATTTAACGTATGGATAACATGTGAGTGGTGTGCTTTAAGCGCCACCCACATACGAACTTAAACTTGAACGGTGCACGCTAAAGGTCAGGGACGACACCAGCCGCCAAAGTCGCGTTTGGCCCCAACGAAGAGCGCGCGCGCAGCTGCTCATCGCCTGCATCTCCATATTCACCTCCCTTCCCC
>JASZXU010000452.1:0-21263 GCA_035521515.1 Phenoliferia sp. Uapishka_3 | reverse complement strand
GTTGTAGGGGAGGGGGAGAGAAGACTGCTGATGATGTACTGGTGGGGTATGTAGTGCGATCCGCCAGACCGTCCGGCCGTGGTGCAGAAAGAACGAACGCCCATGCAGCTATACATTCGAAACCTTTTCTACAACGTCCTCACCCGAAATTCGATCGATAAAGTACGAAAGCTTTCGAGAAAACTTCATTGGGAGGACCCTGCTGTTCGTCTTCCTTCTTTTTCCTTTGCGAAAAGCCTTCCAGATCTGACTCATTTGTGTTCTGCAGATCGTGAAGAAACTTCATAGCGCTTTTACAAAAGTCTGGAAGATCAAGTATAGCAATGTCCACCTTTTCGCGGTGCTGCTACATGACCTTAATCGGTATCACCCGGATTTCGCCGTTGGGGTGATTGATGAGGTGTTGGAAAATATTAGGATTGGGATGGAGGTAAGCACTTTGAAAAGCTTTCGAAGGGATGTTCATTGATTTTTTTGGTGTTTTTTTTGTAGACCAACAGCTTCAAGTACAACCAGCAACGAATTGCGACGATCAAGTATCTCGGAGAGCTTTATAACTATCGCGTGGTTGATTCGAGAGTCATCTTTGATACTCTGTGGTCACTCGTCACTTTCGGGCATCGTGAGTCTCCTAATCCCCTACATCAAGCATTTTTTCGCGGGGGCTGAGCAAGTTCTTTTCAGCCGACGGCCGTCCTTGGCCTGACGTTCCTTCACCGATCGACTCACCCGACGATTGCTTCCGAGTACGACTCGTCTGCACTCTTTTGGATACTTGTGGCTCATGCTTCGAACGAGGCGCCCTAAAGAAGAAACTTGACAGCTTCTTGACGTTCTTCCAAGTGAGTTTTCGGGTCCTAGTTGTGCTCCATGTATCTGCGTCGCTGATTCAGAGTCCATCATTGCGCAAAGATGTACATCCTCGCCAAAAGGAGTATGCCAATGGACGTCGAGTTTATGATGTCGGACACTTTTGAGCAATTGAGGCCGAAACTTGTGCTGTTCAAGACTTTTGCAGAAGCCGCAGAGGCCGTCGATGAGATGGTCGCGACTGGGGCCAAGAATGGTTTGTTCTCCTCCCTAAATGTGACCTCAAGAACTACGAATTGACTCGGAATTGTGCGCAGGACCGGTGGAGGAAGAGCTGGAAGAGCTGGATGCGAACCAAGATGGCGAGCGTAGGGCTGGTGCGTCTGATGGAGAAGAGGGAGAGGAAGGCGATTCGAGTGATGAAGAAGAGGAAGAGGAAGAAGTACGTCGATCCCTCCCACCTGTCCTCAACTTCATCTCATCGTCATCTCTCTTCGCAGGCCGTCGAACCCACAGACGACATCATCTCAGACGAAGACGAGACAAACCACCGCGGCGTGGACCCGAACGCCATCACGCAAGAAGAGGAAGATGAATTCACTCGAGAACTCGCCAAAATGCTTTCAAGCACCGGAGAACCTCGGAAGGCCACAGAACGAAAGCCTGTTGCTCTTGACTTTGCGGTTCCGCTGGTGAAGAGACAGAGGATGAGGTCGTATAATGATGAGGATGAGGAGGTGGAGGAAGCAGGTAAGGTGATGAGCTTTACGTTGCTCACGAAGAAGGGAAGCAAGCAGCAGGTGCGAAAATCTGTTTCCTCAGCAGCCGAAGTCGGAGCGGTTTGCTAATTTGATGTGGGATTGAAGACGCTCAAAATGGACATTCCAGTCGAGTCGGCCATCGCTGTGCACACACTTGAAAAGCGAGCGCAGGACAAGGCGGAGCAGCAGGAGCTCAAGCGACGTGTATTGGACTACGAATCTCGAGAAGAGGCAACGGAGAAGCAAGGTACGAAACCACAGCTTTCTCTTGCTCTTCCCGTCAGCAATATTGGCTGACGTCCCTTCTTCTTCAAAGCGCTGAAAGACCTTATGGCGAAGCGCGGCGTCAACCTTCGTTATGCGACACCGCGAGCTGGATAAATCCACCACTCTCGCTACTCGTCGATACGACATACATCGCTCGGCCGACTGATTCTTCTACGACGTTCGCCTTCAACGCTGGCTGAGGCTGGAAACCTCTGCCCTTTGCGGCGACACGGACAGAGGCCTTCGCACGACCGTCCTTTCGTGAATGGACCGCACTTTCTGAAGGAAGCCGGGATCCTACCTACCTTTCGCTGGACGGAGATAGATTTTGTGTGATGCCGTGCGTCAATGCAATCATCAGAACCTTTCCCATCCAAGAGCCCCCCACGACCAGAATGCGCTCCAGTCCTACACACTCCGCCTCCCCTCTTGCTTCTCCTTGCTTCTCCGGTGTGCAACTACGCGAAGCAGCTCTGTGGAGCCGCTCTGTGGCTATGGAGGTCTTTCTTTCTTTGACGCTTGTCCCTATGGGCACACGGTATATATTAGCTGAGGGATTGCATGGCGGAGAAACAATGATGGAACAACTTACCCATTGCCAGCTGCTAGATTAGACCCGGCCTTGTCAGACCTTTTCTGACCACAGCTTCCATAAAATCCAGCTCTGTCTGGCTCGCAATACCGACGTTGGCTAGCTCCTCCCGTATGCCGCGTTCCTTGAGCTCAATCGAAAGCCGACGTGCGAGTGCGGGATCTGCCGACTTCCAACCCCAAGGTGCCCGCTTGTTTTCGAACTGAATCTCTAGCCAAGGGATTTTTCCACTTTTTCTTGATGTGAAGTGCTCAATGAGGACGTCTGCGACTGCGCGGGCGAGGTCTGCAAGGTCTTTGACGCTGTCTCGAAGCCTCAGCGAGACTGGGGGAAATGGCGGAGAATCCTTATTAGGGAGCGGGTACAGACAAAGACAGCTCTTTTCAGCCTGTGATTCGATGTTGAAAGTCCATGAAATCGGGAAGCCGGAGATTTTTCGGTCTCGCGGTAAAGCGTTGAAGGACATGATTTCTCGCGGGAGAAAGGCGTGGTGATCTGCTTCTAGGCGATCTGAAATCAATGAATCAGCTTCCTCCCAAACACTTTGAGCACTCACCTTCTCGTAGTACTCGCAATTCCAGCACGTGCTCATAAGACGTCGGTTGCGGTCCCAGCAACATCCTGTGCAAGTCCGTCTGCCATCCACCACCTGGAACCGGGTCTGCACGCTTTGGATCCACCGCAAATGACATAAACACCGCGTTCATACAGCAGGGTGAGAATCCCACCAATGCCACAACCGCTCGTTCGTAATGCGGTGGCGCAAAAGCCGTTTGAGGAACGTTGTGGATCACATCAAGAGTCGCCACAAGACTTTCCCCCGGGACAACTCCCTTGAAAGAGTTGATGTGCTGAAGCAACGTGTCGACTTTGATGAGCTCCGCATGGAAGAGGCGGAACATATGTCGGAGGTCCGTCCCGTCGCTGGAGTCGTTCAGGGAGCATTCCAGATACAGACCATGGGTTTTCGGGGTTGCCGGAGAGTCGGAGAACGCGAGGTGAAGAGTGGCAAGGATTTCCGGGTAGATGAGGTCCATGTAGTTGATGAGGCGGCTTTCGCTGATGCTGGAGATGGGGTTTGTGAGGGCTCTGACCTCCTTGCTGGCATGCTGCTTTCGACGCATGTTGCAAGCCTTTTTATGGAGGGGCCAGTAGGAGATCTGATATTCTACATGATCAGTACAAACATCTATTAGCGGCAGGGATCGAGGCCTTGCTGACCTGACACGCTTTGTTACAGACTGTCCAGACACGCTTAGCCATGTGTACGTGTTGAGCTCAGATACCCTATCATCAAGCAGGACATACATAGAGCGTCTTTACATCCACATCGTCGCCGAGTCGAGCCTGTGTCAACTGAACCACATGGGTGGGTAAATTAGTTGGTGACAAATTTGCATTGGAAAACACCAGGACTCACTGCAACCACAGTGCCAGCAAGCATTCCAATACTCAGGCATTCTCTCCAAAGCTTTAGTCATCTGCAGCCCGTTGAGAGATATTGAATTTTCAAACCGAATGTCAGCTTCTCACAAGCACCACGCCTCTACAACCGCGCCTAGGGAGAGCCCTCGGGTTTTCGGGTGTACTCGAGTGTACTGATCGCCTCCGCTTTGGTGCAGCGCCACTCCCACCGGCCCCATTTTCAATTGATTCAAGGAAAGATGCTCACCATAACGTAGGCGACGCTTTCTCAGAGGCAGATCCACAGGAGCGTCTCCGATCCGGAATACAACGCGCGAAATAAGATACGGAGGAAGGGGATAGAGGGGGAGACTGAAGAATAGAGGTAAGCGAAGCAACGTTCGAAATGTTTTGAAAAGCTTGATCAAATTTGCCGACTACTCCGCCTTCAAGGGTCTGCCGGTCCCCGCCACCGGCCAACCCGGCCAGTGACTTTCGCAAACTAGTTGACTAAGGTGTACTCGATAGTCACTCCCAACTTTAAAGCCGCTAAGGAACTCCTGACTTTACATGTGGTAAGCCATGCCAACAAATCTTAGATCACAGTTCGGGTGCGACTCACTCCAATAAGGCCGTGCATTATAGCAACAGTCCTGCTAAATAAAATGGACTTTTGACCCTCCGACGAGCTACGGGGAGATTATAGCAAGCACAACACTCAACAAACTGCTCTGCCACCATGTCGGAGCCGGGAGGGTGGAAAGTCCGATTTTATTCTGCGGGACTTCTCTGTCAGTAATAGCTTAAAGAGTGCTTGCATTACACCACAAGTGGCGTTAATGTCCGTTGTTTTGCGAAATAACCTGTCGCCACCCACTTCCCACCGGTTCCTCAGACATAGAATATAAGCCAAGCAACCAAGAGCGCTCCGACGCCACAGCCGACCCGAAGTGATGCGGCGGAGCTTGTGGAGCCTTTCCCTGTCGACACCGAGCCGAGAGCGGTCGTGCTGGCGCTGCTTCCCTTGCCTGACGTCGAGGACACGCTGTTCTGGTTGAGGTTGCTTGACGAAGCGGGAAGAACTGTGGCAGCGAGGATTGGCTGGACTTCGACGGTTCCAGATCCGACCATCACAAAGGTGGCGATGGAAGGGACGCCGTTGACGGTCACGAAGCTGCGAAGGATGAGGATCGTTAGCGGATCGGACCACGTATACTCATCAAGGGCGCCTTGGACTTGGATTGAAACGTACAAGAGTGCAGGACCCGGAACGTAGAGGGCAGGGTTCGGTGGTAGCTGGGAGACATGGAGCACCGCCGAGCCATTCGAGTTGCCAGTGAATGTGTGGTTGAGTTGGATGTACTTCATGCCCATATTCATGGCATGAGTACTGCCAAAATTTCACATTAACTTTCGCTCGCGGATGAAACGGAAGGGGCCCACCTGAAGCCGGTCCGAATTAGCGACACTTTGATGGTCGACAAGTCGGTGTTGTTGAGACTATCTTGAGGGAGGAAGAGATCGAAAGAGTCCCCACCGTATGTAACGTGACTAGGGATGCCTTGGGGGACTGGACGTCCGCTATCGTAATAGTCGGGGTAAAAGATTTCGGCTCGATACTGCATGAGGGGAGAAGCGGTCAGTCTCTCGCAAAGAACACGAACAGATTTCTACTTACTTCGGTCTTGTAAACATCTTATTCCCAGTGAGAAAAGTCAGGACTTGCGCTGCAGGGTTGGAGATGTGGGAGACTGACATGTAGCGTTGTTCGCGTCTGAGATTGCGTCGGCGTTCGGGTTCGATCCAGCGACGAAGATTGATCCTGCCATTCGGAAAGGCATCAGCATCTCTCACTTGAATCAATAATCGTGTTGAATACTTACCATCCGGCAAAAGAGTCGAACTCGAGTGATAAAGCCTTCCAATCGTGCTCGCAGGTAAATTTGTATCGAACCTACTCCCAGCTGCCGCAGTGGGGGTGTACATGACCGGACTGAGGACTGGGTCTTGAGCGTATGACTGGTTGATCGCCCAAGATTGCCAACCGTAACCGGCAGATCCTTTAGCGACTCCGTTTGAGAGAAAGAGGCGCTCGTCTGGCAAAATCACGAAGTTGCCCATACCTTTCGTTACAAGGGTCAGTCAGCTCCAATAAGTGACTATTGTAATGTTTCGTCCATACCTCGGTTCTGAGGTAGATCATCGTCGTCCACCCAAGTTGGGTTGGCATCCATGGGATTGATGGAAACACACGAGTTTGAAGTGTTCGTCTCAGCGATTGGCCAGATGTTTGGGTTCCAGCTTTGTTATTCATTCGTCAGTATCCTGACTTGTATTCGAAGCAGTAAACGCACTCGTCTCGCTCAGGGTTCATCCCGCCGCAGAAGAGAATCGTCGGCTCGTAATTATTCGCCACTTGTGGAGGGAAGTCTGTCAATTCCTGACGAGACGAAGCTAAGAGCGGGAAGATACCCACCAGTCAAAGGAAGCATTGCCGTAGATCCAGAGGCGGGATAGGTCTTCTGAGCCTTTGTGATATTCGGCAAGCGAGTCTCGCGGTTGGTGGTGTAGTTAAAAAGGGTTGTCTGCCAGTTCGCCTGCATGAATACCAAGCCGTTGGGAAGGAGCCAAGTGAGGGGATCTGTTCTCAAGTCTTGCATTAGTTGGATATCTGAGTTTGGGGATGATAGATAGAAGACTGACAAAGATTTGCCGGCTGAGTATCAAGCAAGAACTGCGAGGTGACGAGCGGTCCTCTTGTTGGCCAAAACTCGTAGGTGGGATTCGAAACCCTGATGTTGTTGTCTACGAATCCTCCGTTGAGCTCGCCTCCGATGATGATGACACTCTGCGGGTAAGAAAATACGACTCAGTTCCGCGAGACGACAACGACGGCAAGCGTAGGAGTGGGACATACGCCGTCTTCGAGTGTTTCGAGGGAGGGATACCAGCGGTTGACTGGGATGCCGTCAACATCCTCCGACCAGTTACCTACGACGGACGGAAACCGCTGTCAGCGATAATCCTTCCTCTCAAACCGCTCCGGTCAAAGGATAAAGGACTCACAGGTCTCATCATCGCAAGGCGTGATAACCCTCGTGGCCCTTCCACCACTCGCGTCATCGTAAGCGCCGTCAATGACCGTTATATTCAGATCCGCATCGGCCACTCCCCCAGCTTGACACCGAGCCCATATACGAGTCAGTTGTGATTTATTGCTTCGCACAGAAGGGGTTGGTTCCTTACTTGTGACAGCTTGATTTCCTCCAACGTTGAGCCAACTGCCGTTTCCCATCACGTTTCCGCCGGCGCAGAACGTATTTGTTCGTATGTCAAGCGCCCGGTAGGTGTTGGTATCGAGATCATATTCGGTGGCCCACTGCAGAGATACGAGCATCGGCGTAAGTAAAGGTTTGGCTCTTCATCCTCCGCAGGCGTCATCTCACGACGCCGCGCCGGAGAAGATGAGAGGGCGCGTACGGCAGGGTGTCCGGCGACAGTAGCTGGGTTGTTTTCGGTCTGGAAATGGATGTTCAGCAGGACGAAAGCTTGTGGAGAAGGTGAGAGCGACCAACCTTGTCAACGATGTAGACTTTGTTGTGCGCCTGTCCGCGAAGTGTCAGCTTCGTATACTTGGACAATTTGAAGCTGACATCGAGAGCACGAGGATTATGCTACGCCATCAGCACGAAGAAAAAACAGCACCTCCTTCCTTCTATGTATTCAGCCCTCGCCCACCCCAGAAATCGTCTGCGTCCGCCGCGCACCACCGACGAACCGGAAACACGAAGTTGCGCCGAGGACTAGTACTCACCCCAAGAAAAAGCTGTTGGGCGGACGCCCCAGTCTCCCCTACTATTGACCATGTATTTGCTTTGCCGGCCGCCGAAGCCACGCTTGAAGTTGCAACGAGAGAAAGAAGAGAGAACGCGAACGTTCGAGCTGAGCGGCCCATTGTAAGGAGGGGAGGGCGACGTTGAGAGGAGGAGGGGAGAGTCGAAGTGCTGTGAAGCGAGTTGGAGTACTGATATGGAGAGAAGTCGGAAGTTTAGAAAAGGTTGAGGGAGGGATGGGAGGCAAGAGCGGAGAAGCGTCCTAGAGAGAGCGTACTGCCAAGATCTATTTTCGAAATCCGCGGCGAAAGAACAGGAGCACAGCTCTCCGGAAAATGCCTACGCGTGTGCTCAAAGGAGGAAGTTTGATTTCTGAAGGATTCTACAAGGAAAAGTAAGCCGATGATGGCGGTACGCGCGAAGTCAAGAGCCGCACAGGAGATGAGCACGTACAGATACAGGGCTTGCCAACAATTCTTCCATCTTCCAGCCACCATAACCGTGGACCTCCGTGGTCCTTATACTCCTGTGCATACAGCCTCACCCTCCTCACGCTCATGACTTTCTACCACCCCGCGCGAGGACGTGCGTCCGCATCCAACAAGCCAGTGCTGTCTCCCTCCTCGCTGCGTAGCCAGAGCACTCGAGGACCCCGTTCCCCCCTTCCATACCTCCCATCTCACAAGCGGATGCTCCGGCGCGATGCCAGCGTGCGAGGATGATTGGCTAGCGCGTTGAGCGTAGTGAACGGTTTGGCGGCACGTTCTGGGTCAGGAATGTGTCGGTCAAAGCTGCGTGGGGCTCTCCATAGGAGCTCAACGGTAGAGACGTATTGCGATGCCGAGCCATGTCGAAGCGAGGAAAGTTGTTGGCCAAACATGACAGGTCGGACGGCGCTGAGCTGAGTTGAGCTGGGAACGTGAGTGATCGGTTCGGGCAGTATTGAGGTACAGTTCGAACAAGAAAGTAGGCACTGGGGAGGAGGTGAATGGAGAGCGAAGATAAAGTCCAGCATCCTGCGGACTCCGGCGCGTCGCGGGTGGGAGCCAAGTGTCAGCTCGAAAGGCGCCCGCAAATGGAGTGTTCTTGCAGTGATGTTCGTACCCGAACAGGCCACGGTGACCTTCGTAGAGTTCTCAGTTCTGAAGTACATAGGCTCAGCCTTCGTCAAAGAAGACTTGGTCAGGGGCAGCCGCTCGTGCTGAGATCTCGTTTGCCCCTGTTTCTTTCTCTCCCCAACCTCAACCTCCAACCTTGATGGCTGTCCCAGCATTAGCAGCAACGGCTGCAATCTCCTATCTTGACGCCAAGCTTGGTCTCGGAGAAGATCTCAACCGCCTCAGGCATCTGATCGCTACTCAAAGAATGTGTGATGACCGCCTCCGCTCACCCTCGGTAACGGCTTATGTTTGGGTCCCGCAGACTTCGAAACGCAAACGAAGATGATCGAAACAGCTTATACTACTACTTTGAGGAACAAGCGAAGAAGAGGTCTAGTCACGAAGCGCTGGTGTGCGAGGGCGTCTCCCTCACTTGGCGTGAAGTAGAACTGCGTCAGTACTAGAAGGTCCGAGCATTTGAACGCGGGGGTTGACTCGGAAGTAATATGCAGAGGCTCGACAAGTTGCGCATTATTTGCTTGCTCAGGGTATCAAGAAGGGGGATGTTGTCGCACTCTTCATGTGCGTTGCTTCGCACGACTTCGAGCGGCGCAATCTGCGAGGCGATTGACTGAGAAGGATCACCTTGATCAGGCCAAATAAACCAGCATACCCTATTATCTGGCTCGCATGTCTTTCCTTGGATGTGTAAGAGACCCGTTCAATTCAGGAACACATGCTGTTATTGACGCCTTCTCTTAGAATTCCGGCGTTCATCAACTACAACCTTACAGGTAAGGGTTTCGTTTCCGAGTTCTTTCCTTTTCAGAGCTATAGAGCTTACTCACCTCAAATACTCCAGGGAAAAGCCTCACGCATTGCATCAACACCGCCGGCTCGAAACTCGTCCTCTTCGATGCTTCCCTTTCTGACATCGTCACAGAGGTGGCCCCCGTTCTTGCCTTGACCATCAAACTCGTCTGCTGGATCGACACCTTCTCTCCTTCTTCAAAAATCACCAAACTTCCACCGAACTCCATCACGCTATACCCTGAAGACTTGAAGAAGTTCAGCACGACTCGACTGGCGGATCTTCATCGCAAGGGAGTTTCGTGGTCGGACCCGGCCGTGTTGATCTTTACGAGTGGTTCGTCTTGTTCAACGTAGAACTTTCAGCAAATAGTGACTCTGGTCCAATTTTTAGGCACCACTGGACTTCCAAAGGCGGCCACTATGGGACACGGTCGAGCTGCGACGGCGATGAACACCTGGCAACGCTTCCATGGCTTCGACGAGAAGACCCGCATCTATACGCCTATGCCTCTGTACCATTCTACAGCAGGTATGTGACATTCAAAGTCGGGAATGAATTGCGGCTGAGAAACCCACGAAAGCTCTGCTGGCTGTGGCAACCAGCTGGGTCTCTGGAGGCACTGTGATTATCGGACGGAAGTTCTCGGCTACCAGCTTCTGGTAAGCAGATCAAGATTATATTTCGGACCAAAGAAATTGATGACCTTTCATCTCATTGTAGTCGCTAGTTGCCTTGCTTATTGCAATTAACAATTAGAGTTAATAAACACGAGTCGGATAAGTTTGAAAAGAGTTTCGTCGATGATGTATTTAAGCGCGAGTAGTTAGTTATTCGAGTTCTGACTTTGTAATGGGTAATAGAATTGATTTATTGTTCAGTTGTGCCTTCCCGAGTGGTTGGTTAAGGGTCAAGAGCGATCTAAAACTGCCCTTTTATAGTAATCCTACTTAATAATAGAAATAGTATCTGTGTGCTTTGTAAGAAGCCTAATAAATGAAGCTAAACTGATGAGACACACTAAATCAAGCCACGATTCGACGGCGAACGCTGGCGAAGTGCGGAAAGGGTCGGATTTCGACCTACTACGAGTCACCTGTTCGTTCGAATGGTTTATCCACTTGATCATGTGACGATACTTACCGTACTTACGCTCCGCTAGCTCGATTTGTAGTCATGTTCTTGTCGCTCCTCCCCTTCGCCCTCTCTCCCCTGGCCATCACATGATGCTTTGAAAGGTCTGGATCTTGCTAGTCCCGGCTGTAGAGTTTTGATAGCTTTGTTTCTTGGCTTTCGAGCGTGACTCGAATCTACTCAGCTGCAATGCTTCGAAGGAGTAAAATTTCCATTCGAGTGGCGTTCGCGCGCGAAGTCGATTCAACTTTTATCAGTGTTTGTGTTGCGTTGGTTTTTCTCGAAGGTTGTTTTAAAGTTACAAATAAATGTTGTATTTCGTTGTGAAAAGAGAAGGTTTTCTAGGCGGTTTCGGGGTGTACAAGTCGGAAGGTAGTCTACTCAGAAAATTCCCCTGTAAAGCTCCAAAGCTCGCCTCCTCTGTCCCCGAGTCTTGTCCAAAGGCTTCTCCATCCAGTGAACTCGCATGAGTTCGTCATCCCTCTCCTCCTTTGCCTTCCTCAGCGCCCTTTTCACCCTCCTCGTCCTGTCAAGCTTCTTCGAGTTCTGCAGCCGAATCATCCGCCGAGCCTTCGCAAGCTCCCTCAATTCACAAACCGCGTTGCTCGGCTGCTCGATCTCCGACGAAAGATCCATCGAGTGAACGACTTCGGCGAGATTGTGGTCGACATCGTTCGCGTCGGTAGTCTGGGAGCCGCTGGCGACGGGAGTGGGAGGTGGAGAGTCGCGGAGGAGGCGGGTGAGGTTGGAAGGGTTCTTTGGAGGGGTGGATTTAGCGAAGTGTAGTCGAGACTTGTTGATGGAGTGGTGATAAGTTACCCCTTTGTGTTGCGAAACGTAGCGATCCTTGTGAGTTTCGAAATGAAGGTCGGTTAGCACTTGAGCGACTGTTAATTCGTCGGCGAAACTTACCGGCTCAGATCCAATCGCCCCACCCACCACATCATAGGCACGAAGTTCGCGCTGCCGACGCAAACGTAATACAATATGTCGGAGAGGTCCTTCGCTACCTCTTGAGCGTTCCGCCTTCGCCTGTAGACCGGCAGCATAATGTAGATATTTCTCTTCTACCTTGCGATCTGACATTCGCTGACTCGAAGAGCCACAGGTGCGACTAGCATATGGGTTCGTTTTTTGAGGGTTGAACGCCACACTCACGCACAGTACTGACGGACCCCTTTTCAGAAATGGCTGCCGACCAGATGTTTGGACCAAGGTGCCTTCTTCCCTGATTGACTCGAATATGGGTCGCTAACAGGATAATGATTGGAAGTTTCGCAACCGTTTCGGAGTTACTGTTATCGCGGAGTTTTTCACGGCCACAGAAGCAAACACATCGTTGTTTAACTACAATGCGTGAGTCAAATAATTCCAAGCTGCGAGTATCATTGTTTAATTTGGCTATTGGAAAGGAATGACCGTGGGGCCGGCGCTGTCGGACGCGGTGGAGCTCTGGCGAAACTTTTCCTGCGAAAGCAACAAGTGCTGGTCAAAGTCGACCAAGTCACCGGTGAGGCCGAGCGTACAAAAGAGGGTCTCTGTATACGAGTGAGTCTAGCTCATCATTTTTTTTTACGACTTGCTAATCACGATCTGTCCACCAGGCGGCGACGAACGAGCCGGGAGAGCTTGTCTCTATTATCGTTCCCGACTCACCATTTCAGAGCTTTGTCGGGTATTTTGAAAACGACGAAGCGAATCGAAAGAAGATTCTTCGCGATGTGCTGAAAAAGGGAGACGCCTACTTCCGGACTGGCGACCTTCTGAAGATGGATGCTGAGGGATACACCTGGTAACCTTCCATATTTGCTCGGAAAGTCTTCCTTCACTAAATTATTGTCTCCAGGTTTGCTGACCGCCTGGGAGATACCTTTCGGTGACTTCCTATCTTCACCTTTCCTCTAAACCTGCTCACACTGTTCTGACACCCAGGTGGAAATCTGAGAACGTCGCAACGACCGAGATCCAGCATGCCTTGGCCGATGGTGAGCTCCAGTATTCGTCCTCACTCGCAGAGGTATCTAGCTAAATGAGTTCAATCCAGTTGCGCATGAATCGAACGTATATGGAGTAGCCGTGCCGAATCACGATGGACGAGCTGGTTGCGTCGCGCTGGCGCAGGATGCGAAGATTGATCTCGACAAGCTCGCACAACAAGTCCTCAAGTCGTTGCCTAAGTATGCGCAACCAATTTTTGTGCGACTAGTGAAAGCGTAAGTGTTTGTTGAATACTTCGACCCGCCTTCTGGCTGAACCCTTGCTTCGTAGACAAGAGTTGAATGGAACGGCGAAGCAGCTGAAAGGCGCCTTGCGTGATCAAGGGTTCGTTATATTTCATCTTCATCATTCGAGCTATCCAAATTATTGATTCCGGGGTCATTAGAGTTGACCCAGACAGAGTCGAGGACCCACTTTTCTGGCTGTCGCAGGAACGATACGTTCCGTTCGAGAAGAAACACTGGGAAGCTCTGAAAAGTGGGAAGGTAAAGTTGTGAATAAATAATCACCTGCATATTTGATTATCCGGCCACTACTTTAAGTTCGTTTTGGTTCGTTTGCAGCAATTTGCAGGACATGATTCCGTCCAATCCGCAGTTGTCCCTCTGACGGCCGGATCTCCGGGCAAGAGAACGAACGCAACGAGATCTGAGCCGTCAAGTTGCCCGTCTTCCCCACTCCGCCTCTTCAAATGACTGCCCACCTCATACCAGAAGACATGAACGATCCCCTCTCCCAGCACCCTGCTGGTGCTAGCCTGAAAGCAGCGGGAACGGCGCTGACGAGCGAGGAGTGCCTAAGCCCTGGCAAGCAGCTCGCGGGAAAGGTCTGCGTCATCACCGGTGAGCTTTGAAGACCTATCACTACACGTTGACTGCTGAAGGTCTCTTAACTATGCAGGAGCTGGAAGTGGCTTCGGTCGTCAGTACGCGCTTCGAGCCGCTGCTTTGGGGTGAGCTCCGAGTCGCTGGAGCCTGGTATGGTCGACGGTCATGAGAGCTGATTGAAAACCTGTCTGACACGAAGAGCAAAGATAGTGGCGAGCGATCTCATGAAGGAGTCGGTGGACTCCGTCGTACAAGAGATTGTGTCAGCGGGAGGTGTTGCCACGGGAATTCTGTGCGATGTTACCGAATGGGATTCGCAAGTGCGAATGTTTGTGAGTAGCTGGAACCCGACGTCAGAAAATACGTGTAGCAAAGTTGATTGGTCCTTGTGCAGAGGGTTTGTATTCTTCGTGACCCTCGTGACGAGGCGGCGACCCAACGGAAGCTGACCGGCTCACCTCCAGCATGCGGTGGACACCTACGGAGTAATCGATATTGTCATAGCGAACGCAGGAGTCGCAGAGATGCCAGCCTGGCTTGCAGGTGCCACAGGACCTGATGGAGAGCCGAAGGTGAGTTTCAATCTCGGAAACGTATTGTGGGAGCCATCGCCAACGAAAGCTTTCCTCAGCGACCAAACTTCAAAACCTACGACGTCAATGTATTTGGAGCTGCCACCACCGTAAATCTAGCCTTCTACCACCTCAACAAAAACCCTAGTGACGGGCACAAGGCGATTGTCATCATTGGGTCGATGGGTACGCCCTTCGAGGGACTATGGGGCAGTGCAAGCGCGCGCTCACGTCTTTACGTTCGCCAGCGTCTTTCCTTCCTATCCCAGCAGCCCCTGCCTATACCTTGGTAAGCATCCTGGATCTTTCTACCGGTTTTTGTGAGCCAACGTGCCTTCAACGATCAGTCAAAACATGCTATGCTGGGGCTCGCGCGAAGCACTTACTACAACGGCGTCGCGGACGGCATCAACGTCAATATTGTTTGTCCTTGGTGCGTGCAATTTGATGACTCTACACGCTCCCTATAGCACTGATACTTCGCACTCAAAAGGTTTGTTCACACCCCAATCTTGGACACTCCCGCTCGCCTTTTGATTGCAGGGCTCCCGCTCGCCACCGTGCCGGACGTAGTTGACGCGATGCTGTACGGCTCGTCCGTCTCAGATTCTGGTTTGAGTATTTGTGTCGACCCAACGTTCGCATTTTTGTGTCTCGACCTGGTGAATCTTAACTGAAGGCCTTGACAACTACAGTGGTGTTCTATCCATTTCTCAAAAAGCTTTCGAATTTGGGACCGATGGATTTTATTTGGTCTTTGCTAATCGAGCGAAGGGTGCCATTGCGTTTGTCCTTTCTTATTCAATCTCTTCTGTGGTTCGACCTGACCAAGTTTCTATGTCTCCTTACCCTTCACTTTCTACGACTCCAAACCTACCTGCTCCGGCGACTGACTTTCATCGCAAAAGCCTCGAGCGTACAATCAAGGACGTTATCAAAGCAATCGACAGGTCACCAATTGGCGGTCCACTATGGATTGTTGGCGCCCTTGCGGCAGGAGTGATGGCTTACGCTGCTACAAGGGGCTTTATCGGGTGGATCCGATGAAAGGTACTCTAAGGGGCGTTGTCAGAATGGAAGTACGGAATTATTATTGAGTTACCTGTGCTGTAAATTCGAAGAAGGTAGTATTGGAACATCGAGCGTAAAGAATCTGCAAATGTATCCTATGCCAAAAGCTTGACGTTCGAAAGCACCGTACAGTGTTCCGCGGACTCGATTCCTGCTTCTAAGTTTTGCAAGGAAATTTGTATTCTGTGGCGACCTATCGGTCCGACAAGATAGGCTCAACAGCACTCCAGTAGTCCTCAGAAACCTTCTCCTTGACCTCCTCCTTGGTCAACCATGCGAAGTCGACCAAACCCTCCTTCTTATTTGGTACGGCCTGGCCTCTAATCACTCGCATTGGTAGGAAGAACACCTTCGTTGATGAATGTAATTAATAAACATATATATATTGGACGTGGGCGACGAACCTTGGCGCCAGAGTGCTCGCTCTTGAAGGCTTGGGGGAAATCGTAGACGTAAGCGCCTGCTGGGGCGCGACCGACCGGCCAGACGTCCATGTTTGGGCCAGTCTCTTCAACAAGCTCGCGCTGAGCTGCCTCGAGAAGGGACTCGTTCGCTTCGACGCCGCCTTGAGCTGTGGTCGCGAGTAGGTCGTTAGCTTGCCGCTCCCTCCCACCCAATACCGTACCATTCATGGCAGTGTAACAGACTTACGGAATTGCCACATATTCTCCTTTCTATCCTTCTTCAACACAAGATACAGCGTCCTATCCATCCTCCTTTCAAGGTTCTTCAAATCCTGATCCCTGTTCTCCCGACTCCTCAACTCCTCCTTTCCCTCAATACCTTCCCTCGCCAATTCAAACTTTTCCAGCTCCCCTTCTGTTCCAGTCTCCTTGTCGACCTTCTCCTGAGTCTGGACAAAGCTCTTCTCTGCTGCCGAACCTTTCTTGAAGAACCAATCGAGGGAAGTTTCGAGTGGCTTTGAGAGAGCGCGGGAGAGTGTGCGTTGGTAGGCGTAATAGGTTGATTCGAGGGGAGTGAGTGGGGCGAGGATGAGAGGTGGGCGTGAGAGGAGAGCTGAGGCGACGATGCGGTGAGATGGCACGATGGGAGAGATTGAGAACGAGCGGGCGGAAGGAATGGGAGAACAGGAGCAGCGGGAGACAGGTGCTCGGGCCGCACGAGGTAAGAATGTTGCCATGGCGAAAGAAGTGGGCGCCGGGACGATAGCGCGAGGTTGTCGAGCAAGTGCAAGCGGAAGCCGACAACAGCTCGCGCAGCTGGCCAACATCGAATATGACACGCCGCTTCATACCACCCAGAAATATCTGTACCACTCAGTAATAGGTTGATATGATTTTTTGAATAGTTCCAGTGGTATGAATAAGAACAAACAAGGCCCCGTTTACACCTCGTCGGAGTGAAAGTGTCACGGGCTCCAATTCAAACGCCAGTGGTTCCAATTTCCGAAGCCAGCTTATTTCTGCGAAGCCTCCGTCAAGTATGCTGAAATACTACGATCTTCTTTCCTACATAAAAGAGTAAGCGCGAAGCGAAGTAGTGAGGAGCTTTCGCACGAGAGCACAAGCGCGCGAGACTGCTACACCACGAAAAATTCGCAGTGGGCGAAATTGCTAGGCGACGACGACAAGCGGGTAATTGCTCGCCGTCTGACCGTACTACTCGTTCTCTCCCAAAACTAACGTAAGTGCAGAAAGTCTCCATTGTGTTTTCGTGGACGCCAAGCGCCGTACCCATCCAGCCGCCAAATCGACTCTCCAAACGCTCGACAATTGGGACGGCGGAATTTTGAGACGCACGAGGCGAGGCACGACGTTGGATGGGAGACTGGGCCGGGTCGGGGTTGCGGATTGGAGGGCAAATCTTCATTGGAGACGAAGGGACAGAACGGAATGAAGGATTGGATAAAGGGATAGCGACAGGAGGGGGAATTGCTGCCTGCGGGAGCATCCACGCGTGAGGAGATATATGTCAAGGACCTGGGAGCTAACCCCCTTTTCGCTTCCATTATTTCCAATCAACAGAGCATGTCTGGCGCCGCACCAACTGGAGACCGTGGAGGCTTCGGCCGTGGCCGTGGAGACCGTCGTGGACCCCGTCGTGGGCCCCGTCGTGGAGCTCGCAAGGACGAGGAGAAGGAGTGGATGCCCGTCACTAAGCTCGGTCGTCTCGTGAAGGATGGAAAGATCAAGTCTATTGAGGAGATCTGTACGTGTTATCGGTTTGGCGAAGGAGCGAGGCCCGAATGCTAACTTTCGCGACAATTATAAAGACCTCTTCTCCCTCCCCGTCAAAGAGTACCAGATCATTGACATCCTCCTCCCCGCCCTCAAGGGTTCGTCAATCCCACTCCTGCACCACTTCGGCAATGACAACTAACTTGCCATATCCACACAGACGAGGTCATGAAGATCATGCCCGTCCAGAAGCAGACCCGTGCCGGACAACGTACCCGTTTCAAGGCTTTCGTCGCCATTGGAGACTTCTCCGGACACGTCGGACTTGGAGTCAAGTGCGCCAAGGAGGTCGCCACCGCCATCCGTGGAGCCATCATCCTCGCCAAGCTTTCCGTCGTCCCCGTTCGTCGTGGATACTGGGGAGCCAAGCTCGGAGAGCCCCACACCGTTCCCTGCAAGGTTGACGGAAAGGTCGGATCCGTCTACGTCGGACTCATCCCCGCCCCCCGTGGAACTGGTATCGTCGCCGCCCCTGCTTCCAAGCGTATGCTTCAGCTCGCTGGTATCGAGGATTGCTACACCCAGTCCCGTGGAAACACCTCCACCATGGGTAACTTCATCAAGGCTACCTACGCTGCCATCACCGCTACCTACGCTTTCCTTACCCCCGACCTTTGGGAGAAGATCGCCCCTACTCCCGGACCTTACGAGGAGTTCTCTTCCCACCTCCGTGCGTTTCAGCTGTTCATCAACGAACCAAGTAAAATGCTGACCAAACTTATGACTCCTCCTCGCAGAGCTTTCCTCCAAGAAGACCTACGCATAAGTCTTCGAAGGGTTTGGTGTTTGATTGGAATACAGGATTGCCTGTGCGCGGTACCACCGGTTGTGAAGCGAGAGAGACAGAGACAGAAGAGAGAGCTTTTCGGAAGAGAAGAGAGAACTGTTCGGGACGAGGAGAGGGAGGCGTTGCGAAAGACGAACGATTTTCGGCTGCGACAAGGTCTCACGAAAGTGAGCAGTCCACAGCCTGATGGCCTTAAGCGCGGCAGCCTGGCAAGCACTTCCACAAGTCTATGTCATGCTTCCCTGTGCGAAGTGCGTAGCAGTAACGCTACATTCAGACTACAAAGGCCCTCTGGAGCGTATCAATGCGTACCATGATGTAGTCCTGAATCAGCACGGCACTCTCAGCAGCATCCCGCATAGGCGAGGAAGGGCGTGAGGTCGCAATGCTTACATACTCCGTCTTCGGTTCGGAAGGCACTCGGGCGCATGGGCGACGGCGAGACAAGGCCGGAGGATGTCCGGCTTTCCAGATAACGCCGCCCTCATCCTCTCTTTCATCCACCCTCATCATACCAGCATGGAAACCACGAGTTACCTCCTCAGCTCCTACGACCAGAACGTAGACACGATGGGGATTACGGTTGGCTTCATCATCGACCGCTCGACCTCATCACCGCTTGAGCCGTCCGTTGTCGATGACGCTATACGTAGGGTAGTGACCAAGTGGGACTTACTTGCTGGAAGAATCAAGTGGAATGAGAAGGTGAGCAATCATTTGAGCACGGCCGAAGAGGCTCGTGACTGAGCTATAAGCTTCGCAGGCCGGCGAATGGACTGTCGTTGTCCCAGCCAAAGTCCCACTTCTTGGTGTCTATCTCACCCACAACTTCACGACGTCGGTATCAAACGAAACACTCCAACTTCCAGCTCTCACGGCAACCTCAGCAATTCTTCTCGATCCTCCGCAAGCGACACTCTTTCGCCACCCAACCCTCAGCACTTATCCTCAATAATCCTCCTGCGATGCTATTTCGCCACCCAAGCCGGGTTCCGTACCTCTATCTTCTGGCCTGCGGCGACCGGGTCTGACATGCAATTTTTTTTCGCGCAGGGTGATAGTGGTGGCGTCAATTACTTAGACATGGGCATTCCTTTGTCCAACTGTGAGACTTCATCCTGTGGTTGCCATACGGTTCAACGCGGCGCTCTCTTTATGGTGGCGTCGCAGTTGGCTCTTCGCAAAGGAAACTTAAATGTCCTGACGCACTTCTCCCTCGATCAGATCACTTTGCCGTATCGTCCACTGACGGTGGACACAATGGAACTGTGTGAGTTCAGATTTTTTTCTGCCGCAACTTCGACACTGACTCCAGCTGTACTCGGCCACAGTTACGACGGAACCTGGGCTCGCAACAACACGGAAACGCAAATCGACTTCGGACACCGGGCTGTACACCTCACTGCTGTTGCCTCGAAGAAAATCATCAAGGTATGTCGCATTTTTTTCCTCTTTGGAGGCCGATCGTCGTGCACTGTTAGACACCGGCTGATGTTACATTGAGCGCGCAGGCTTACTACAGCACGTCCGCAAAGCACAACTACTGGATTGGTTGTTCCAGTGGTGGAAAGCAGGGACTGAGAGAATTGCAGACCTACCCTGAGGAGTTCGATGTACGTTCCCTGTCATGGCAGGCCCCATCTGAAACTCGAGAACTGACAGGACGAACGTGCTTGACAGGGTGTCATTGCGGGTGACGCTGCACAATCATGGACTCATCTTCAGGGATATGCCTATCGCATCAACGTTTGTTTGCTTGCTTTACTACGCAGTTTACACTGCTTATATTTACAATCAGGCACTCATCAACCCCACGACATGGGTGGGACACCTTGCGGCAGCCGACTACACGACAATCAGTAAGATTGGAGAGAATGAAAAAACACGCTCTCATTACGTGCTGAACTTTGCGGGATGGGTACCTTGGTAGTCAAGCAATGCGACCACCTCGACGGTTTGTGGCTTCTCCCTCCTTCTCTATCGTGTTTCATTCATCTTGTTTGTCCCTGTCGCATTCAGATTTGTTCCCAGTCGCTCTTTTAAAACTTACGCCAGATGTTCAGCCACTCAGGTTATCAAATGGTTCCTACTCAAGCTGAACTGCCCAAAAAGCCTGTGGGACGCACAGAACATATCGAAGACTTGTCCTCTTACGAATTTGGAGCTGGAGGTCAAGAAATACTCAAGAATGAACGGCTGATGAAAGACGAGACGGAGGAGAAGGTGCGTCCTCGCTAGATCTTTCTTTCGCAATCCGACCGGGTTCCGAAAGACTGACAGCTCCGCGGGTCGTTTAGATGGGTGCTTTTACATACCTGCTGGCAGGTGCAGCAGCACTCTCTGGATTCCTGTAAGTAAATTAGCGTGTCTGTCGTCGTGTCCCGCTGACCCTTGAACTTTCGTAGATTTGGTAGTGAGCCCTCGCCCTTGCGGCCGCTCGCCACTTCCAACCACTGACGGACCTTTCCCACAGATGATACTGGCGTGATATCAGGCTCGTTAAATCTCTTTAAACTCCATCAACTGTGTCGCCTTACTCGATTTTTACATCCTCAGGTGCTCTTGTGAATAGTACGCAATGCTTATCTCTATCGATCGTAACTCGTTTTGCTGACGGGACTGCTAGCTGCTCGGCTCAACCTAGTACAGTTAAAACAGATATTGGTGGCGTACGCCTTTCAAGTCCTTCGATATGTACCGGGACTAATCTTTCTTCGAACAACAGAAACTCTTGACCGACCTCGAGAAAGAATGGGCATCGGCCGCCACGTCGTGCGGCGCGCTCATTGGTGGTCTCTCTGCGGCTGTTGGAACATCATACAGCCCGTCCAGATACGACTAGGAATTTATGCAGGATCAGCCGATCGGTAATGTGATCTGGATAGAAAAATGACCGAGGAAAAACGCGAAGCGTAACGAGCGACGCCGTAGTCGTCAGGCTTGAAACTTTGAGATCCCGTTAGGCAGCGGTGAGAAAGGTGTCCCGGACCGCTGAACAGAACCGAAACTGTAGAGATGAAGACGACACCTTGAGCCATGAATGTGAATGGTCGTATTTCTCATTGTTATTGCTCGTGGTACTTCTGGTGGTATGGGGG
>JASZXU010000451.1:0-19990 GCA_035521515.1 Phenoliferia sp. Uapishka_3 | reverse complement strand
GCTCAAAACTCAACTAACCCAATCCAAATCTCACAGTCTCCACAACTCCCTACGAATCAATCCACAGCTCCACTCCCCACAAATTCCGCGCCGTCGTTTTCCTCAACACTATCCAATCCCTCTTCTCAGCTCTCTCCGCCCTCACTTTCCTCCTCATCACAAAACATCGTCCACAAATGTCCCTTCCCGACCTTCTTGGCCTAAACGCTCCTCCACCACAAACTCCAATCCTCGTTTCCAGCACGAAATCATCTTCCTCCCGCGACTCGAATTCGAACGGCAATGCTTTTAGGAGCCCACGAAAGTTGTTGAAGTCTTATTTCTTCATCTCCCTCGTTTCTTCACTTGCTTCCCCTTTTGGATTCTTGAGTTTGAGTCATATCTCATTCCCAACACTCCTACTCGGGAAATCGTGCAAGCTGGTACCAGTAATGGCGATGAACATCGTCCTTTACCGAAGGAAATTCCCTCCCCATAAATACTTGTTGGTCGGAATGGTCACCGCTGGAATATGGGCCTTCATGGCTTTCAAAGAAGGCACCGGCTCGAAAAAAGGAGCGCCAGAGACCTCGTCTTTACTCGGCCTCGTCTTACTCGGTATCAACCTCATTCTCGACGGAGTCGTAAACTCAACCCAGGATGAAGTCTTCAAGAACTACCGAATCGATGGACCACAAATGATGTTCTTTATGAATGTCTTTTCGACGGCGATTACGGTCGTCGCTATGATGGTTCCGTCGGCTTTGACACCAGGGTTTTTGGCGCCGGCTGGAGCGGATCAACATTTCAATGCGTTGAGTACAGCTTTGAGCTTTATTTCGGAACATCCGGCGGTGTTGAAGGATATACTACTCTTCTCGATTACGGGAGCTATTGGACAATTGTTCATTTTCCTCACGCTGTCGTTATACGGTTCTCTCACTCTCGTGCGTTTCTTCCTCCCTCTCTGCTACCCTTCCTCGTACTAAGAACTTACACTATTCTCACGTCGAAAGGTCACAATAACCGTAACCCGAAAAATGGTCACCATGCTCTTGAGCGTGTTCATCTTCGACCACCACCTTATGTTCGGTCAATGGGGTGGAGTTGGAATCGTGTTTGCTGCCATTGGAATGGAGGCAGAGGTGAAGAGAAGGGAGACTAGACAGAAGAAATCGGCGAGGAAGCAGTAGATATAATCAGGCGAAGGAAGAGAAATGAAAAAGAAGGAAGAAGCGCTTTTGTGGAAAAGGTGAGTGAGAGCTGAAAGAGACTGGAATAAGGTGGTGGAGAGTTGTGACATGCCTTGCGGGATACCTCAAGGACCATCGAAAATCAACCCTCAAGCTCTCTTCATCAGTGCCACTCATTAGATCCGAATGTAGAGGAGGCCGCGCGGCTTCCATACGAGCTGCTCGGACTAAGTAGCATCAGCGGATCTATAGTGTAGCGGTTATCATCCAGGTTTTCCATACCTGGGACGGGGGTTCGACTCTCCCTGGATTCATTTGTCATTCTCCTCATCATGGAATAGAGAGGATGACTTTTTGTTGGGTTGGCCTCATCGCAGCCCCCACTTTCTGCTGCTCTTTGGATGCTACCGATCGGAAACGTTCTTTCTGTGAGGCAGAGGTTAAGTGATCGTCGCACTTTTCCTTGACTTTTGTCGGTGAGATCTCTCTTCGTCTGGAAGTAACGAGTGGGTTCAGGCGCCAGCTCAACTTGATGCATGCGGCGAAGGATGAGTCGACCGTCCTGATCTCACATCTACCTCGTGTACTGCTCCGGATTGATGGAGAAGTGCTTGATAAAGCTACTGGAACGACATGTAACTGGACGTGAAGCGCCTGGAGACCCACCGAAAGTAGCGGCCTCCGAGGTCTAAGGCGCCTGCTAAGATCACCAAAACTCGAAGTAGCAGCACAAGCTCGCTTGCTTTCTATATTCTAAAAAATTGTGGAATGTGTGTAAGCACGTTGTTCGAAGCCCCTCCAGCGAGCTCGAATGGTGCGGAAACGTTCTTGATTTTGACCGAGTGGTTGAGGCGCTAGCTTAGGCTCCCGAAGCTTCAATGAATCGTCTCGAAGGTCCACGCATTTTCTCCGTTTCTTCGTAGTTACCCGATGATGACTCTTTTCTAGGAGAGACACGAAGTTGGTAGGGGATGGAGCGCTGGAAGATGTGCAAAGTTTTTCCAGGTGTGTCCGAGTGGTCTAAGGCGCTGGCTAGGGTCGCGAAGCTTGGGTCGACCAGCTCAAATATCGCAAGGATATTTCCCAGCTCTATGCGGCTACTGGATATCTGAACAACCGGCAACTAGTGCACATGGAACGCGGAACGCCTACGAAACTCCTCCCAAAGCCACGGGAGCTCTGTCCAACAATTTGGCACCAATTTACCTTCGCAAGGCTCCAGAGTGTACACACGGGTATGCCTTGCATATTTCTTTAAAGCTCTAAGTTTACACATAATGTTTTATGATTTCGGTCCCGTGGGAAGCTTGCAGAGACTTGAATCAGGCGACGCCGCCAGCAGAGTGCCAAGTCCGGGAGTCGTGGTATAGTTCAGCTCAAATTGTGCTCAGGAAGCTATGAGGACTTTGAAGATCCCTCCAGGACTCCAAAATATCAGGACAAGAATTAGGCGGAAGATGCTGAGGAAAAGCAGGCGCCCGGGTGGCCATCGCAGAACAAATAACTTTCGCGGTCCCGCATGCAAGCTAGTATTGTAGCTGCTATATACCAGCAACTTTGCACAATGTAAAAGATCTTGGCGTCTAGGCATGAGCCGCGGGACTTTTAACAACCCGAAGCAAAAGGCACGAGACATCATCGAAAGCACTGCTTTTGTTTATATAGCCATGCCCACTCACGGCTCCCATCTGAAACGGGTCTTTAGCCAAGTGGTTACGGCGCCAGCTTCAGGTGCTGGTGAGTAAAATCGCGTGGGTTCGAATCCCACAGGACTCATTAACCTTTTGTCGCGGGCGGTAGGTCTGTCGGAGGCGTGGACGGTCAGAGGAGTGTCCAGGCACCCATCCATGCCACCTTTTTACAGCATTTTACGAGGCACCCATCTGTTGTTCTACCACCTAGGTCTCTTGTACGCTGCAGCGGATCAGACCTTGGCGACGCTCTGTAGTTCTTGACGCCGCTTGACGCCATTCTGCGAAGCCGCCACCAATCAACTTGATTCAAAGGCTTCTTGTCAACTGGGATCGCACAACTTTCCGAAAAAGCTTTTCATTACATATCTTTTGAGAGCATTGGCCTCTTCTTTCGTCGGGGTTGACCCCAAGGCATTCGCCGTAACCTGCCTGGACGTCTGTAACATTGCACTAAGTTCAGAACCTCATCAGCCCTGTCATTGCCACGAAGTTTAAAGATGATTTGACGTTTTCAAAATCAACATGTTGACGGGGAAGTAAAGCGAAAGAAGGATTGTCGAATGGGGCCGCCCCCTAAACGGGATCAGCGCGGAGTTTAGGAGGGTGGTTCAGGCTGAAGTACCGCACATACTTAGACGCACCAACAGCTCAAACTTTGATTATAGCTCGCAGTGGAAGGGGCTGCGATGTCGTACGCACCTCTTGCCAACGGTTCCCCAGCGATCCCAGCGGCGGAAGCACCACCACGCGACTCGTCAAAGCCGATGAAACAACAGCGCCGATCCCTTTCCGACATCATCTTCCCGCCGCGACTAGCACTACCGATAGTAGACCCTTTCTCGTCGTACCAACCACCGCCGGACGAGGACGAAAGCGACGCGAGCAGCCTTGATGCGGGGGATGATGGCTATCGAGACGACTTTGATTCAAGGGAAGAGAAAGGATTACTGGAAGAGGAAGGGGGAGGATCAAGTGTAGCGCACTGGAAAGGTCGTGCCGTTCATTCAAAGGTGCGTTGTATCTGCGTTGCCGTTCGAGCGAGTGGAGCTGAACGGACTGCGTAAACTCGACAGCGGCGGTGGCTGCTCGTCGCCTTGTTCCCAGCTGCTCTGGGATTAATTCTTTTCACCACCTTTCTTGGATCCCATGTATTCTCGGGTCGCCATACGTTCCATGGAAAGGGCCTCAAGCCCATCAGCCTGGCTCATATTGCGAACGGGACCTTCGCAGTCGAGAGACAGTATCTCAATTGGTTGCCAGAGGGTGAGTTATAATCTAAAGCACTTAGCATTCGGCTGCTGAGCTCAATCTATTTTATAGCCGGCGATGGGGTGTATAGCTATCAGAACGACGATGGAACCATTGTCTTGCGAGATGTCGCCACAAATTCATCCCGAGTGCTCGTAAGAGGAGAAGACGTCAAGGATGTACGCCGAATGTTTCTCAGATACCCTTAACTGGAGACTAAAATATCTATCACTTGTAGCAAGACGGACAACAGCTCTTGTGGTACGAGTTCAAGGTCTCCGCAGACCTCAAATACATTCTGTTTGACACAGACTATCAGAAGGTGAGTCAGTATTCTTTGTGTAGATGACCGCAAGCTCACTCCATTCTTCAAGCAATGGCGGCATTCGTCTCACGCCAACTGGCACGTCTACAATCTGCTTTCCGGGGAGACAACGCCGCTGCGTCAACCGTCCTACCCACCCCACACCGCCATCGCCTCATTCTCTCCGGCGAATCATCACATCGCATACGTACACGCCAATGATCTTTACGTCTTGGACCAACCACCAGTTCCTGGGGATAACGATGAGTCCATTCGGGTGACGTTTGACGGCAGTCCGACTACCTTCAACGGCGTACCCGATTGGGTGTACGAGGAAGAGGTGAAAAAAGGTCCTTGTCCAACGCTCTGAACCACAATGTTGCTGACGAGCGATTCTCTATAGGTTTTTGAAGGCGATTCAGCGACATGGTGGGCTCCGGATGGCAACAAACTCGCATACCTTTCTTTCGACGAGCAAGATGTGCCCGAGTACGAGTTCCCGATCTACAATCCCTCGCATTCCGCCCCCGGTGGACTTCCGTATCCAGAGTCTACGGTCATGCGATACCCCAAGGTCCGCGAAGCTCTTCTGTTTTTATTTGTCTTCTGACGAGTATCCTTTTTTCAGCCGGGGTTCCCAAATCCCAAAGTTCAAATCCACGTCTTCGATCTGCTCAAGTACTCGTCCCTTCCTCTCCCCGGCGTCATCGACACAATTACTGGAGAAGACTCGCGACTCGCGGCTTCGACCTACCGCCTTACCTTCTCCACACCTTTCGCTCCCGAGGACACTATCATCACCCAAGTGAGCTGGGTAGGAAAAGACGACCTCATAATCAAGGCTACCAACAGAATTGCGAGTATTCAACGAGTTGCGCACTTTTCTATCGGACTGCTGCAAGAAGAGGAGGGCGACATTGAGATCGTGGGAGAGGTAGTCCGCGAGGATGATTATGAAAAGATTGATGGTGGATGGGTGGAACCAGTGAGTACTTAATCCGAATCTTCGTTCGGTAAGCTCACCTCTGTCACGCTTGAAGGGCCAAACCGTCGTAGGTATCGACTCTTCAGTCCTCCTTCACTCGCATGTCTCCGCCGACTCCGCACCTCTTCCCTCTCACCCGCCCGGATACCTCGACATCGTACCAAACTCGGATGGTTATCCTCACATCGCTTACTTCAGCCCTCCTGAATCCTCAACTCCGGTCTTCCTGACTTCGGGTGACTGGGAAGTGGCTGGGACAATCGAAGCAGTGGATGTATCCCGAGGGCTTGTGTGAGTCTTTTCCTTGACGATTAGGAAGAAATCTGCTAACCTTTCTGCATAAGCTACTTCATCGCCGCCAACCCTTCCATCGAGCGGCATCTCTACTCTGTACCGTTACCGTCGGCTGCAACTTTCGCGGCCCTCAAAGCCGGAACTGCCCCTACACCGCCGACAATTTTGACGAATACTACCGCCCCTGGATTTCATAGCACGAGCTTTTCACCCTTCGGAAGCTTCTACGTCCTCAACTACAGTTCGTCCTTTCAGAATCGCTGCTAAGTCACACCTGCTAACTTACATGGTTCGACAGATGGACCTGATATTCCTTGGCAACGTCTAGTCAAAGTCGAAGATAAAAGTGCGTCTCTCACCAAGTAATGAGAAGTGACTGTTGTGCTCACTCACATCTTCCCCACTCCCCCAGACTTCATCGACGTTCTGTCCGACAACGCAGCGCTGGCGAAGGTAGAGGAGCAATTCTTGAAGGTCGACGTTTCTTATACGACTGTTAAGAGCCACGGTCACGGTATGCATTATCTCTGTCCCTGAAGATTCTCGGGACTGATTTAAATATTCACCTTAGACCTCAACGTTCTTGAGATGCGCCCACCTTTCATGGACCTCTCAGGTCGAACCAAATACCCGATCCTGGTGTCGGTGTAAGCGCAAATTCAATTCAAACGAACGAGTGTGTCCGCTAACAGATTTTGGGGGACGCAGGTATGGTGGCCCCAATTCGCAGAAGGTCCAGACGACGTTCCAACGCGATTGGCACCACTTCCTCTGCACGTCGCTCAACTACGTGATCATCTTTGTGGACCCTCGCGGCACCGGAGCCAAAGGAAGAAAGTTTAGAATGCCTGTTCGCGATCGACTTGGGGTCTTCGAGGCCGAAGATGTCACCGAGGCGACACGGCACTACATTGCATTGCCTTACATCGACGAGAAGCGAGTCGGCATCTGGGGCTGGGTGAGCTTTGTGTCCCAGCATTTGATAAATTCACTGACCTCCTTCTTAGAGCTATGGTGGCTACCTCACGAACAAAGCCCTAGAAAAGAACTCGACTGTATTCACCCTTGGCGTCGCTGTTGCGCCTGTTACTGATTGGGCGTACTATGACTCAATCTGTGAGCTCCCTTGATTCTTTCCTCGATTTTGGTCTAATTGTGTCATGTAGATACGGAGCGGTACATGTCCACTCCAGAGCTGAACCCGCAAGGTTATGCGAACAGCTCAGTGACCGACATGGCTGGCTTCCAAAATGTTGACTTCCTGCTCGCTCACGGATCTGGCGATGATAATGTGAGTCAATTGACTCAAAACCGCAGTCGATATAGCATGCTCATCCCATGCTCAGGTGCACTTCTTGAATACCGCGGTGCTGCTCGACCGTCTCACGATGGCGCACGTCCGCAAATTCCGCTTCCGAATGTTCACCGATTCTGATCACTCGATGTCTATGCGGGGTGCTTGTGAGTCTCATCCCATGTATACGCGCTCGAGTTCGAAGCTGACCACCCTTGGCTGCCACAGATTGGGAGCTCATGAATTGGATTTCAGACTTTCTTGTGGAAAAGTGGGGCGAGGGCGGGCGGACAAAGCAGCACTGGAAGATGACCGCGCATCAGATTGAGTAGATCAGACACTAGAAATCAAGCTCCTTCTACTCTGTGTCGCGCGAGGCATCCAGTCGGGCAGCGCTCAAACGCCCAAGGCTCGTTTGCCCACGAAGGCGCTGTCAGGTGGCTGTGCCAATGCCTCA
This sequence comes from Phenoliferia sp. Uapishka_3, assembly GCA_035521515.1. NCBI lineage: Eukaryota > Fungi > Basidiomycota > Microbotryomycetes > Kriegeriales > Kriegeriaceae > Phenoliferia > Phenoliferia sp. Uapishka_3. Next base: position 12,542 of record JASZXU010000451.1, on the reverse strand, counting down.
AGAACAGTGACCTCGGGTGGCTTTTCCGTAAGTATAGCCAGTGACTCCATGAGCTCTTGAAAGGTCGAACAGAGTAGGCTTGGCAGAAATATGAGTACTGGATAGCCTCTTAGACCTCTCCACAGAGCTTCTGGATCGTATAATGGTCAGTATACACGCTTGTCACGCGTGTGATCCGGGTTCAATTCCCGGTTCGGAAGTGGAGGGGTCTCCTACACGCCCAAGGTGCGATGAGGTCCTATTTTTTTGGTCAACTGCTTCGCCCAAGGCCTCATTTCTCAAGTCACAATATCGTTTCCTCTTTCGCTTTTACTTCGGAGAGGCCTGGTAAATCCGACAGCGTTTGTTCAGCATATGTGTCAGCTACCGTAGACCCCCTGTACAACTTTCAAGTTTTCTGGTTGCAGACTAGCAGACTGAACCCTGCAAATCGGCGGCGCCCGCATCCTTCTCGAGACACCACTGGGACTTTTTGTCGCGGCGCAACATCACTCACCAACTCAGTGCTTTCTCTCATATTTATTTAAAACCAAGCTAAACACTCTTGCTCCATTCGGAGCGAGTAAAATTTGTCTCTGCCCACTTGTGCCCCTTCAGAATCCCCGCCAGCCTACAATCCCCTTCTATCGGCTCCCTCCCAATTTCCACCACCTTGCCGAACGGGCTCTTCTTCCAATCATCATTCTTCTTCCAATCCAACATTCTCTCATAATCACTCTGACCCTCCGCACTGGAAAGATGTCGAAGTCGATCCGCGAGACGTCGAACGCCCGCTTTCGCGGCATCAGAAAGTCCACCTGGGCCTTGAGTGGAAGGAGTGGACAGCTCGAGGTATTCTGCAGGAAGATATTCTGCGAGATCGATTGCGGTATTTGGAGCGGGGAGGAAAGATTGATTGTAGGTTGGGGAACCGAGGTGGATGGGGACGGAGCCAAATTCAAGAGGCTGGAAAGTTTTTTCAGTTACCTGCATTATTATTATGTAAGCTCGAGTGAACTCCGGGCAAGTTGAAAAGCGCACGTAGTCGATATCGTTGCTGTTCTCCATCGCGATCGAAAATTTGTAGACTGCCAGCGTAGTGATCTGCGCAGTCGCAAATCAGCTGAGAAGATGAAGCGGTGACGGCAAGATATGGGTAAGCACCTTTATATTCCACCTCGTGTGCATATCTCCCGTCTGTTCCCAACGACCCAACGCTTCCAAGGTTTCTCTCGCGTTCGCATTTTGCTTACACGAACCGAACGAGTCGATTTGATCGGGTAGGAGCATCATCAACTCGTCAAGGACGAGATTCCGAGCATTTTTGGGGCTGCAGTTTGAAATGAAGCTGTTTCAACTCAATTGGTGTCAGAAATACCCATGTGTCGAGACGATACAGAGCTTAGTGAAGCTCACGCCGCGGCAATCTTGTCTTGCCTCTTTTCGGCCCAGGGGATGGGGAGTTTGCTGAAGTCCACTGTAGAGGAAAGAGAACTTAGATAGAAAGACAACCACTGAGGTGATGTGTCTAACGCACTGTATCCGTAGCTATGAGGAGGACGTCGTTAGTCATAGTCGTCGCTTCGCGGCGTTCCACAGCGCTCAAAATATTCACTCACGCATAGACACCTGGCACAGCACCCTCCAGCCTATACCTGTTTACAGAAAAAGTCCATGAGCTTTTATCCACTCTATGACAAGGGAAAGAGCTCACGTCATATCGTAATCGAAAGTCTCCAGCGGTCGTCCCTCCCTCAGCGCCTCAAAGTGTTTATAAAGCACCTCTCTATTCGGTGCCGACTCAGACCTGTGTATGCGTAGATCAGACTTGAGCCCGTTTTATATAGTATCCCTACTCTTTACCCCCAAATCACTCTCGACTGATGTGGTCTATCCTGCTTCGCCTGAACATGATCCATCCCTCCCCCAGAGTGTTTGTCGCTGTTCCAGATTGCTAGGTCGGCTTCCTCGAAGTTTGTAGTGTAGGAAACTGGAATTGGACAGTCTTTCGGTGGATCTCTTTCGTTTAGGCTCGCTTCTCCGACGTAATGGATCAAGACTGGTTTTATAGTGGCGTTTTCTACGAAGGTCGGTGATGGCGTCGCAGCGAGCGCTTCGGAGGCAGAGGTAGAGGTGATTGTCGGAAGGAGAGAGATTGTGGATGAGGGGGGATTTGAGTCGAGTGAGGAACGAGGATTGATGAAAAGCAGAACAATCATTCCCATCACAGTCGCTCCCGCTCCAAAGGCGCACAGTAAGGACAGCCACCAGTAGTTCCTTCGCGGCTTGAGTGGAGGCAACCCAGAGTCGGCTTCAAGGTCATCGATATGGAGCGACTCATACCGATAGCTGGGTGTTGTCATCAGAGAAAGATGGGATTTGAGAAGAGGAAAGGAGCGAAAATTGGAGGTGGGTTGGTCAGTGCGGCCTGTCAAAGGAGCTGCGAAATGCGCGGGTGAGCTTTCGTGAGCTGCGCTATTGACTCCTCCTCTAAGCCGAGGCCCTCAGCGGTTTCGAAGGGTACATAAGTTTTCAGTACCGAGGGTGGTGGCATTACCGAGTGATGAGACTGAGAAGTTAGGGTAGAGGAATCTAATCGCGATTCCACGCCCGCGCCGCCCAGCCTGAAACGAGTTCGTGGCCACACAGACTTCCAGGCAGAGCGCGAAAAGATGTGGTGATATTGCCCGTCGAACAAAGAGCAATAGAAAGAGCCTTCAAGGCGACCGGTGGGAAAGGTGAGAGGTGTAGTGCAACAAAACAAAAAAAAGCCCAGTCCATCGACGGCGCAACAGTCAGACTACTCCGACTCCTCGTCCGAGTCCGACCCAGCCTCCTCAAGCCACTTGAGGAAAGGACCAGCAGCCTTCCTGACCGTCTTGCTGACATCCTTGGATACATACTAAACCATCACGAAACAAGAACAATCAGCAAACCGTCCGCCAGATCAAGCAGAATGGACGAATCTCAACTCACCTTCTTGCTAGTGTGAGTCCCCCAGTTTTTGACGACCTCCTCATCAAGAATATCCGCCTGGTAGAACGCCATCAAGACCTTCGCCAGGTCCGCCTTGATAAGCTGAGGGTACGTCTCTCCTACGAGGCGTTCGATTCCACCAAGGAGCGACTTTTGGTGTTTCTCCGATGTAGTAAGCTTAGCGAAAAGAGCGAGGTGTCCAGGAATTTCCGCAACGATCTTGTCCGTGAAGAGGGCTTGAACGAGTACGACGAGTAGCTTGTGCTTCTTCGCGAGACCGTCCGCTTCGGCCTTTTTGTAGATCTCCACGTCCGTAACGTCGGCCTTGTTGTCCCTGACCCATTCTCCAAAAGCGTCATAAGGTCCTCCAGAGTCATCGTCGTCATCATCGTTGAGAACGAGAGTCGCCTGAAGTTTCGAGTCGAGAGCGTTCGCGCGAGCGGCGACTGCCTCCGGGGAAGTATCGACGGACCAATCATCGTCGTTCTCCCTCGCGGCGATGAGAGCCTCAGCTTGTTCAGCCGTGAGAAGTTCCCCAGCTCCAGCCTCAATCTTCTTCGTAAGCTCGTCGTCGCTGTCGTCTCCCTGATCTCCAGCCTTGTTAGGAAGACTATCCGCACCCGCCGCTCCGCTCCTCTTTCCTTTGACCTTCTTTGACTTCGGAGGGTTCTTCAAAATGAAGGTAGAGAGTCGATGACGCATATCAATGTCAGAGCGCTTTCCACAGGCTTTGCAATCGCGGTAGATGAAGTCGTCTTTGGTGAGGATCAGCTCGGTTTCGGGGTTCTTGCAAGAACCGCAGAGAACGTATTTGTCGATAAAGACGTCGAGGAGCTCGCGGAGACGAGAGGGCTCGTGGACTCCGTTGACGATGTAACGTTCGGTTTCGTCGTTGAAAGTGGCTTGGGCGCCGAGTTCGGATCCGAAGAATTTAGTGGGGTCTGCGACGAAGGAGTGGGTCAGCTTCGGTTGAGAGCTTGAAAATAAGGTTGGCACTCACATGACGAAGGACGATTGAGGGCACGAGCTACGTCGGCCATGTTGGGGATGACTAGACGTTGACAGGAGGGGATGAGCGACCTGCCTCTTCCAAAAATTGATGGAGCCTTACCAGTTTTGATCCCGTTTCCCTTGCCTTCAATCTTGGTAGTCAAGACGGGCATTCTGTAACAAGTATAAAATTAGCTGACGTGCTCATGACTCGAGCTTGTGTGCCAGGCTTACTTGTAGCGGTAGAAACCATCTTGGACGTCGCGGCGGATGTTAACGACAGACCTGTGGATTTGCTTGTCAGTATTGTGCGCTCTGCCATACTACAATGTCCTCTCCGTGGCGCTGCCCCACTCATGTCGCCACCCAGCCGACAGTCCGGCGGTGAGACGCGTCGGCTCTTCTCCTCGGCGTTGTCCAGCCATCCCGAGTTCTCAATGTGATGCCGAAACAAAGCAACTGTACTCACATGATGGAAAGTTATTCTGCCGAACGGGAAAGGAGTAAGTTTCGATTCATGCGTCGCAAAAAAAGGTGGGCGCTTACTAGTCGAGAATGGAAGCAGAAGGAGGTCTACGGTGACGACGAGAGTGATTTTGGTTCTTTCTTGTGTAGGTCGGGTAAGGCATAAACCGATTTCGCAGGTCGATAATCGGGTGGAGGGTAGGGGAAATGTGTAGGTGCGAGGTGCGTTTGTCGATCTGTAGAGACAAAGGGCGTGTACGCAGAAAGGCGGGCGACTGGCGGCGGGGCTGGTTTTTCGAGTGTTGTACTGTTGATGCGGGTGCGAAAAGTCGAGTTTGTGCTCTTCGTCGCTGGTGAACGTGTGGAAGGATAAGAAAGAGGGCCGAACGGCGCGGCCACCTGCACCAAATTTCTGACACTGCAAGCGCAAGTCCGCCGAACGACTACGGACTTTCTTTCGCTCGGCTGTGAGGGGCACGCACTCTGACTCGCCCAACCGGATGGTTCAAAACTTTGATGAAGAGGACATCAAGCCGACCGTAGCGCTGGGTCGACACCCTCCCCTCGCCTCTACCTCCCAACTTCCGCCATCCCGAGTTGCAGAAGGCGCCGCCGAGCAGGTCACTCAGAACGAGTACAGTGCGGACGTCCACGATATGTTCGCGACGGGTTCAGACGATGATTACCAAGAATCAGAGGGGGAAGCCCAACCAGAGCCGACCGAAACTCCAGCGGCCACACCTGCCAAACGCGCTCGACAGGCAATACACTCGAAGACAGTGCCACCTCGTCGGGCGGTCCAGGCGTACAGGCTGGACGATTCGAGGTATAGGAAAATGACTATTGAAGGTGAGCTTTTACGGAACCTACCTTTTCTCTCCCGCTGACGGCCCTCACACTTAGAATTGTATGGTCAGCCATGGCTCTACTTAAAATCCACCACCAAAGTTAATTGCTGACATCACCTTCCATAAACACAGACTTGCTGGAACAAGGCGCAATCGATCTCAACCCGGACTATCAGCGTGAAGCAGTCGTTTGTCCTTGGAGTCATTTAGCCACACTTATCTTCTTCATTAATCCAAAAAATGCTTCGCAGTGGCATAAGGATCGGTCGTCGGCGCTCATCCATACCTTCTTTCACAATTCACTCGTCCCTGCCCTGGTATTCAACGAGCGGCCATTTAACTCCAGTGGCGTACAAGTCCTTACGTGTATCGACGGGAAGCAGCGGTTGACATCAATACTTCGGTATGCTGCGGCACCTCTTTAATTCACTGTTCACGACTGACTTGAAGTTCTGCTGCTTGAACGCAGCTTTTTCAGGGGAGAAATTGTCTATAAGGACTTCAATAACGTGCGTTGGGTATATACGAAGAAAGCCCAAGCTCAGGATGCTGGTGGAAAGTTCTTCAAGGTACAAGAGGGAGTGAAGACCGCACACGAGCTCACGGAGGAAGACAAGGCGCTGTTCAGAGGAACAACGGTACATTCATTTATGTGAGTTCCTTCACATTTTGTCCGCATTGGTACCGACGGACTGATTGCTGGCAATTACAGCAACGAAAATCTTGAGCTCCCCCAGGAGAAGGCTATGTTTCGCTCAATTCAACAGGCTATGGAGCTCAAGCCAGCTGGTAGGCCATTGCCAAGTCTTCACAAATTGAGCCATATGTTAAAAGGATGTCCCCTGTGCCGCAGAAAAAACCAGGTCTATTGAATCACCTTTTAGCGACTACGGCTACACCCTCGAGGACGTCTTCTCGGATGATCTGAGTGTCCGTTTTCCCTGCGTGCCTAATCCATCGCGAAGCTTACGTCCGCATCGCATCAGGAAATTACTTCCATGGAACGCGCCAACGGCTACGTCGCATTCTTCACGGTTTTCCTCTGGATCCGAAACAACGGCACACTCGCCCAGGCCTCACTGAAGACGGAAAGTGCCTTGAATGATGCGCTTCTCTTACCGGAATCCGAGCCATCGGACAGAGACTGGAAACTCCTAAAGCACCTGTTCTCCCGCCTGAACACCCTCACAAAGTTGGACTCGGAGGGAGACAAGCGACATCCTGTCTTTTCCTCTCGACAGGTCTCCCCGATCGAGTTCCTATTCTTGCCGATGCTCATACACCATTGGTCTTCGGAGAGCGACGGGGCTTTATTGGAGGCAATTGAGTTTTTCAGGGCGTTCGCGTACAAGAAATATAAAGGCGAACTCAAGAAGAACACAAAAGGTGCGTCAGATTCATTTCCTGGAGTCTCGTTCAACAGAAGTTTCACCGACTGTCCTTGTGTTGCAGTCTTTCGAGATCTGAAGGAGTGGATCCTGTTCGTGCTCTTCTGCCCCTTCCCGGGCGTCACAGCTGACGCTTCCTTCTATTTTTGCCGCATCCAGTCACTTTGACCTTTCCGAACTGCAAGGAAAGTACGACAACAGTGGCCGCCTTTCCTCAGCTACCGCCCCATCGCCGAGCCCTCCTCCCACTCATGCTGTTTTTCGCGCTTCCACCGCCGCCACCCACAACAGCTTACCTCCACCTCCACCTCCCCGCGCTCAGCCCGAGAAGGTCTATTTGCCTGCTCCCCCACCATCGAAATCTGTATCTCGCCTCCCGTCCAAGCCACCTACCGCCGCTTCTCGTAAACGACCACATTCTCCTCCACCGGTCTCCTCCGCTCCCGCTCAAAAACGACCTGCGACGAATGGCGGCCATGTGAATAACTCAGGCTCCGGTTCGGGCTCAGGAACTGGATCGGTGGCAGCTCGAAAACAGCCAGCTGTGAAGGACAAGCCTGTCCTGTCAGCTGAGCAGCTTGCGAAGAAGGAAATTGAGAGAAAAAATGGAGAGGCGAGGAGGATGTTGAACCAGGTGCGTTGACCTTTCAACATATTACCGTTTCCTTGTCAAGTCGGAAGAGCTTAAATAGCTGGCCAGGTAGGGATCATCAAGTTATGGCGTGACAGCTCCGGCAAGTGGTTGGCCCGTGGCGGAGAATCATCATGAAGCTTCAAAGTTTCCTACTCCGACTGCAAATCCGACGAGGCTTGAAGAGTGGAGGGGCAACGTCCGTCCGCAAGATCTTCAACCTTCCGTAAGTTTTAAGGCCTGCACCTAAGTCAAGTCTCAGCATTCTAACGTACCACACAGCAACAGCAATCTACGTCTCGACCACTACAGACGCCTGGAGCTCGCACAGTTCAAGGATGGGATCACTACACGGCTCATCCAAAGCCAATACCGGCTTTTCGCCCACCACCGCCGCACCAGCGCGCCCAAACCAACGGAGGGCATGTGAGAGGGCAGGACGCGAGCGACCACCGCCCACGCCGCCAAGTCCAGGCGCCCCGCCCTTGGCCAGAGCTCCCCTAATATCGCTTCCATCTCCAACCTCCTCACGACTCTCCCCTTTTCTCTACCACCCTCAAACAGCCTCGGCATCGTCTTCTCGGATCGGCAGGATCGCTTGGAACGGATGGAGCGGTAGTTAGGCGGCAAGAAGGAAAAGGAGACGCGGACTCACCCTTTTTGTATTTCCAATCGCGTAGCTCCCTTCCTTCTCCTTCACACTTTTACTTCAATCAAATCCCTGCTTTTCGCCTCAGCCTTAGCCTGAAGCCCGAAGCAATCGTTTGATAACAGTAAGTAGATCGTTTTTCTTAACTTCCCTCTCCTCCCCTCGAGCTTGCGCCAGCGGCAGCATCCGAGAGAAATCATAGAGCTTTAAGTTAGCCCGATCTACAATCCTTGGCGCTTTATAGCAGCTCTCGATAGCAACTCAGCGCAACCAGTTGCAGCAAGAGACCTGCACCCTAATAGGGCATCACGCGGCGGGAAGAACAGCAGCACCATCTCGGCCAGTGGGCCCCTCGACGGATCCGAGGCAAAGGCATGAACCTGCAGGCGGGAATATAAAGTGGTGAACTCGTCAGGGCTGGGGCCCTACTCATGATTTGTAGGGAAACATAGCGGTCATCAAGTAAATTCAAGCCCAGTCTTCATGAGAGCCTGGAATTCCGCGGTTTTTAATATTACTGCAGCGTGCGACGGAAGCCCTGCTCTGCTGGATATTATTGTCTCATGGCAGTAAGGATCTACACGTGACCCTGGAAGGAAGCGAACCACTCCTTTGTCTGTCCACACTTTTCGTTGGTGCACTCGGGGCACCTGAGTGGCATTTGGTTGGAAACGGCCTGTACTGGGCTGGCGGAAAGGTGGGCGGAAGCGATGTCGGCGAGAGCCTTGATGAAGTAGGGAGAGTCGTTCAAAGAGTCGCAGCGCTTCACTCCAGTCAATCCCATCTGGTGAATATTGAGAAGACCATCAGTAAAAGTTTCTGCGTAGGCGATAATGAAGAGGAAAACGAACCTCCTTCGCCTCCTCAATGTACTCGTGATCCAGCTCGTATAAAGTCTCAATGTGATCACTCGTGAACGCAACCGGGACCAACAGCAAATCATTATGCCTCTTTCCAAGTCCCTTGATAGCAGCGTTCGTCTGAGGTCCAAGCCAAGCACTCGGGCCGACCTGACTCTGCCAAACGAGACGGTACGGGTTCGAGTTGCCAAGGCGCTTCATGATGGCGGACACTGTCGCTCCAACTTCGGCGGGATATGGGTCTCCTCGGTTGACGACGGACATGGGGAGGGAGTGAGCTGAGAAGAGGATTACGACCTTTGAACGAGTTTCGGCGGAGTAGGTGAGGAGAGATTTCTCAATGTTGCGCGCAACGGCCTATTTTGGAGAATTATGCTTTCGAAATCAGGTGGGATTATACCAAGGAAAGTAAACTCACGTCAACAAATCCGTCGTGTACACCCCAACGATCAATAACGCTCCACTTGATGTCGAGCTCTGAGCCTCCAGTCCCCTTCGTCTTCCTGTCCTGGATCTCCCTCCAAAGCTCGTTCAGACTACTCCCAGTCGTACTACAGCTGTACTGAGGGTACTGAGTGAACGCCACCGCCCTGGTAACTCCATCTGCCCTCATCTGATCCAAACAGTTCTCCGTCAACGGCCTCGCGTAACGGAACGCAACATAAGCTTTATGAGGAGCCGTATCGGGGTGAAGCTCATCAAGGAGCTTGACCATCTCCTCTCCTTGCTTTTTGGTCCATTTGTGGATCGGTGAACCGCCGCCGATGGCCGCGTATTGCTTCTCGATCTGGGGAGTTCGTCGTTTCGCGATCCAGGGGGCGAGGTACTTTTGGAAGGGGAGGGGAATGAGGTCGCCGTCGTGAAACAAGCGGCTGAGGAAGTCGTGCGTCTCTGCTACCTGGAAAGGAAGGGCAGTCGGTCAGCTAAACGATCGAGAAGTGGCGAAGGTTGCGCGAGAGCTAACAGTTGATGGTCCTGCGTGGGAGGCGAGAGATCAGTGGCAGTCGGAAGCTAGCACGAGAGCAGTAGCTTACCTCCCATGTTCTGCAGTACGATCGCCGTAGGTCTGCGAATCTCGCGGCATTATCAGTTACAATCGCGCGTCTCGGACAAGTCGAACGAGCTCACGGTCTGACCGAGGTAGTTGCGAGTGTTCGCGAGAGTGCTGGAGAGCATTTCTTCAGGCTCTGGGAAACAAATGAAGCCATGTTGGAAGTGGCTGAAGTTGTTGCGGAGGAGAGAGACGCGGCACATCATTTGAACAAGATGGCCGGCGGCGTTTAGCGCTCCGAGGCGAGCTGACCAATCCCGTCGACCCTTTTCTAAGGTCGTCAAACGTCTCGCCAAACAAACGGTACAGACAGAAGGGAAGTAGTATAGCAATTTTCAATACTGCATTCTCAAAGGAAGCCACGAGGCCTAGTTGCAAGGACGGCCGGTGGGTGCGTACAAAATCTCTCTTTTGCCGCAATGAGGCCAATGAAGAGAAGCCAGGTTGCAAAAGGTCTCCCATTTGAACTGAAAGATATCGAGAGAAGTGAGGGATGTGGAAAATGGGAGGGAAGTGAACAAAAGGTCCGATATGATGTGAGGAGGCGGAGGTAGAAAAGTTGAAACGATGTCATCAGTCGGCACGCGAACGCGCCCGTAAACAAAGGGAGTTCAACTGATTGGTGGGAAATGTGTATATCAGGCACAGTATGTAGCTTCTCATACAGCCTAGCAGAGTCCTCCTGTTCATGCGCGATGGCGAATGGCGTTACTGCCGCCATTCGCGGCGACTTCAATCGCCTGAGGTTGAGAAACCAGTGGCGAGTTAGCCGGGGTGCTCATCGTGCTCCAAGTTACACCAAACGAACCTCGACGTGGTAGCCAGTGCCGTGGTTGACGCTGCAGCAGATATAACCACCCGAGTTCTGAGAGAGTACAAAGTGTCAACATTCGGCTGGACCAGAAGGAGCAAAGGGCCCTATCTCATAGCATCCGTCAGTACTGGAAGAAGCTTTTGAGTCATAGTGAATTAGCCTGGATATTCCGTCGCAAAGGCGAGAGGCCGTGGACGAACCGTCACCACATCCCCCTCCGGTGAACTTCGAAGTTTCGCAGCCACTGGAGCCAATGAGCCACGAGTTGTGTGACTTGTCGCCCCCGATCTCACACCCACTGGACTTTCCAATCACAATGTACGAATTGATCCCGGTCGAAGTCGTGAGGCACTTATCCCATGCCTCACCTACGCGTTTCAAAGAAGGGCGCCTGTCAGCTCTTGTGAATCGAGCAGTGACTATCGAAAAAAGCACTGACTCATGGTGTAAGAGGCGACATAGTCGGCACAGGAAGTGTCACTGTAGACGTTGAGCTGGGGATTGGCGAGAGTGACTTGAAGAGCAGCGCAGAGAGCGAGAGCGGTGGAGAGACGGAAGAACATTGTGTGGGAGTGGAATTGGAAGTGGGTGAGGAGTGGCTGAAGAGAGAGGAGTGGACGAAGAAAGAGGGAGAGGAGTGAGTGGCGTTTATATTCATAATGTTCCAGCCGGATCGTTGAGAGTACCTGCCGTCGCCGAAGGTTAGAAGAGATGAGATGGAGTCCGGGCTCCGCGACGTTCAAACTTTGTTTCCGGCCCCCGCTCAGCACCATACCATACTTAGCTCTACCCACACATGCTTTCCTTCAGATCGATTGGCTATGAGGCAATTTCACTCTGCCTTGCCGTGAAATTGACCGGTGGTCGGCGCGAGAACGGATACACTTCCGTTGGAGGGCTGGGAAGTGGCGTTATTACTCGCACGGTTGCAGGGCGAACAAGTCCTTTTCTACTCGTCCATGAGACTAAATGCAAGGGTCAGCACTAGACTGAGTAGGTAATCTCAAATTAACTTACACCTTCTTTGCCTGCTCAAAGATCGCATCGACTTCGTCCGTCCTTTTCTTTGTAGCCGCATCCAGCTGCCATTTAGAAGATCCCTCCCATTTATCAGTAAACTCATCGAAACGAACCTACCAGATTCCGAAAGCGTTCGACTCACCTTCTTCGTATCTGCCCTCCCCTCCTCCTTATTCGCAAGTTTCGCATCGACGTCGCTTTTAATCTCCTTCTGTCCCTTGCCTCTCACTGCCCGGATCGACACTCTTGCACTTTCGCATAGATCCTGTGCTTGTCGAACGAGTTGTTGTCGTTTGTCCCAATCTGGGCGAGGGACTGGTACTCTGAACGAAGTCGCTGAAGCTGCTTGGGGAGTGAGAGAGAGTGGGGAGTCGTAGAGCGCTTGGGAGACAGCTTTCATTGACTGTTGTGGTCGGATACGTTAGATTGGAATTTTGGAATTGGGAAAACGGTCTTGCGAACGTACAGACTCCTCGTAGACAGTAACTAGTAGGTCCTTGCCATCCTTGACCGAGACTGTTGCGAATTCGGCAAGCGGACTCTTCCTGCCTTCCGATTCAACTCGAATTGAATCCAAGAGGGCTGTAAAAACGAAAGTTAGCTCAGTCTCCGGATGCTCCCAACACCACAAGCAACGTACCTGGAGTGACCCTCCCAACTCTCCCCACGACAGTCTTTAACCCAACCCTCAACTTGCCCACAACATCGACCATCCCCTCATCAAGCTTCTCCAGATCGAAAGCTCCCTCCGTAAGTCCTCCAGCCACCACATCCGCTTCATCAAGTAGCGCCTTGCCCTTCCCTTTGCCCTTCTTGCCCTTCTGCTTCGTTTCTACCTCCTCCTCCTCGGCTTCGGCAGCTACTGCAGACC
>JASZXU010000450.1:0-21348 GCA_035521515.1 Phenoliferia sp. Uapishka_3 | reverse complement strand
ATTCAAAGCCTCCCCCACCCCCCTTCGCGCCTTCCCTACTAACCCGACTCTCCTTCCCAGATCTCCGCCGCCTGGGCCAAACGACCAAAGTAGTAAAGTCAACCTTAAACGACGTGCGAGCGAAAATTGCCGACCTACGAGCCAAGACAGCCGATTCATCAGCGAGTAAAAAATACGATTTCGAGCAACGGATACGCGAGATCAAGGAGGCTGAACTGGCCAGTAAAGCCGAGATGAGGGAGGCTAAGAAGAGGAAGAAAGAGGAAGGCAGAAAGCCGGTTGAGGTCGTGCCGGTGGACCAGGATATATTGGCTATGATGGGATTTGGTGGGTTTGGTGGGGGACCGCCGAAGAAGTAGGAGGGTGGATGACAAGCTTACGCAATCGGGATGATGTTTTGAACCAACTGGAGCTCGGTAGGTGTCGGTAGGCTATCGAGAGGGCATCTCGAGGCTGACTACCCTGGTCGGCGCTGGTCCAAGCGCGAGACTGGGAACAAGCTTAAGGAGGGCGAACTGGAGTGGTAAAGCAACGAACGCTCCCGGTAGCATTAAAATAGAGCTCTTAACCTATGCTGTCGAGCTGAATTTACTGTGGATCACCGGTCGACGGGACAAGGAAGCACCGAGTTTGAACAAGGTGGCGTGCTGTTCTCTTGTACCACCGCTACTCAGGAATATACGCATTGATTCAAACCAGCTTTCAAACATTCAATCCATGTACATTGTAATATCTCGCCCAATCTCCCCACTCAGATTTTCTTGTGGTCGAGGTCGCGAGCAAGTGCAAGCTGAATTTCGCAATTCGACATCAGTATTCGCAATTATCAGTGAATCGGTGGAATATGCTCACATCCGCCTCCGAAATGACACGAAGCGCTCCGGGAGAAGCAGTCTCACCAGTCACTGCTCCTTTGACCAACTCGTAGGTCTGCGCGAGCGAAGACTCGGTTTTGATCCACTGAAAAATTGTCGGCGTTAGCACACAGCTCAACGTCTGTCTCAATCCCCAATGGCATACGTAGCGAATCTCTGAAGGGATGACTTGAATGACTGCGACACGAGGGTCATCCCAGCTTCCTGGTATTGAAGTACTGTCAGCTCCACTCTGAGGCGAATGCGTTCTGGGCCCCTGGGCACTTGCCTGTGTGAACACCATCCTTTAAATCGCCGAACCATCCCTTCAGCATTGGGCTCCACATTTCCTTGAGCCTGGAAACACCCGAGTTCAGTGGAGAATCACAGATCACATTCAAGATGAGCTCACGTAGCTGCGTCCGTCAAAATCTTGGCTTTCCCCGCTGCAGAAGCCCAATTGGTAGACGCTGCGTCCGACCACGACACATTCACCTGAGGGTTCGACTCAATCTCGTCGAACTGTTTCTTCAGGTTAGCTCTTTCCCCCAAAAACGGTGCATGGGCGAAAGACTAACCTTTCCGCTTTCCTTGTTCGCAACGAAGCTGAAGACGAGGCCCTTGTCGTCCGCTGGCGTCATCGCTCGGCTGTGTAGAAGTCCTCCAGCTCCTTGCGAGGTCAACATGGAGACTACTCGAATAAACCCACGCGGGTCAGCGCAACGTTACGGCGAAGATGAAGGAGCGACCTCGTACACTTTGATGCCTTCATGATGCCCTTCACCTCCTTCAATTTCTCGGCAGGCGAAGCATCTTGGGCACTCTTTGCGGTGTAAGGGTCTGCCATATTCTTCTTACTTTGATTGGTGCTTTGTGTTCGGGAAAAAGGCAAGCGATGTGGACAAGGATGTGGAGAAGAGCGAGAGGAAGGGATGCGACGCGCCGACTGACGTAGGGTTGAAGTGACGTTTGACGCGAGCATCTGCCGAAGTCGCCGGCTCAGGGATGAATACCTGAAAGAAGGAAACGGCAAGAGAAGGCCGAATGAACGAGAATATCGGGATCTGGTTGGGTTTGGAATTGACACTCCAGAGTCGCCTTCCTCTCGCTTCGACTTCGCCTTCGCGCGTCATGTTGGTCGTCATATACTTCAACCTGGAGGGTCGCGAATCGCCACGCGAACGTCGGAAGCTTTCTCTCTTAAAGTCGGTGAGTACCACTCATCCATTAGAAATCCTGTGGTATATTACTGAAACACACGCCGTTCCAACCCCCAATTTATCGGAGTTTGAGGACTCCCTAGCAAGCACTAAGCCTTCACAAGGTTAAACGTCTGAAAAGAATCCAGTATTAGGAAGCAAGCCTCTCATCTAAACCCGTTAAGTCAGACTGACCTGGGACGGATCTTGGTACAGGCACTCCTTCAGCGCTATCGGCTGACTCGCGCCTTGCGAAGCCCAACACTGGCCCCAGTCGAAAGAGCGAACTTGACAGCCGCTCCCAAATGTCGTGCCTGTAGTGGGGCAGGCGTTACACCTGAATTGATACTGTGAAGTCAAGAAGAACGGTCGGTCACAGTAAAGTTCTCGGGGCATGTTTTTTCAAATCCTGGCGTGCTCACTTGTTCCCTGACATCAACAGGTTTCAAACTACAGCTAGTACCGCTGAGCTGCGACCCCCATGTAAGGCTGTTAAGACAGAAGTTTACGCCTCCGGGTACGCTGCTGCGAGAATTGAAGCGACGTTCAGCTGCTCAGCACGCCAGGCAAGTCTTCGAACAAAGGACGAACAGGATCTGTACAGTTGATGTGTCCGGATTCACAGGCTTTACATCAAAGTTAACGGTTTTTGCGGAGGCATTTGCTGGAGTCTACCAGCAGCTGGCGTGAGCATCGAACGTCGACCTCGTGCTAAGGCAACACCGCGGACTCACGGTATTGTCTAGGAAGACTCGCGTACACGCGGCATCGATGCAGTTGTGTAAGCTGTGAGAAAAAAAGTAGGTTAACGGAACTGTCCACTGGCCTCGCTGTACTTGCAGCACCCGAAGCTGAGCCTCACTTAGCCGTCAACGCGCTGGGAGCCGCTAGCTTGATTCTATGGGCCAGAGAGGAGAGTCAGGCAGAAAATATGGACCTCAAGAAATTGCGACTCACTGAAACGTCTTTCCGACGTAAGCAGGTGTGCAGTACTGGGATGCATCACGAATGATGAGGCTGTGGCCATGGTGCGGGGCGGCGAATGCTCCGGCGACGAAGGCAGCGAGAGATATGAAGGTGAGCAGCATGCGTTTCTTGAGCGGGTGAAGACAATGACAGGAAAGGAAGTGGCCGAATGCTTCAACATGAATTTGGTGGCGCATCTCCACTTTCCATCGACGTCCGACTCCAGCGGGCGCGATCAGAAGATCCAAGAGATGCTCGATCGACCTTACGACCTGCAAAGGTTGCTCGACCGACCTTACGACCACACATAGCAATCACATATTGGGATTATAGGTGTAAGTGACTTCCTTATCATTCAATATGCTCAGCCTCGACGACACGGATCAATTTGTGGCTTTCGTGCTTACAATGCTTGGGGCGGAAGCCAAGGCGGGTCTGCCATGTCCATCATGTCACGTCGGAAGAATAATATGAGAATTGAGCGGAGGTACAAGTGACATGTACCTTTGGCTGATGAAAAGCACATCACTTCAGGGAGGGCGCCGCTCAGCAAGAGATAGCTCAAGGGGGTCCAGGAGTCGAGCTCGAGAGCGGTGCTCACGCCAAATAGAACTTCGGGAATGCCCCAGGAGATGTTTCTTGACTTCGATGAGCGAAGAGAAGCAGATCTGTCGACAGGTGATGTAGCGGGCACGCAGCTTGGCTTAGCCCAGCTATCCTTTTTCTACGGCATTTCTCTCCTGGCGCCATTTGTCGGCCGCACGCCGTCAAGGTTGTGTACGCAATCGACTGTCGTCGTCCACGTGCGAATACTGTTCCGAGTGGAGCTTCCGGTGAGATCGACGCTCGGTGAATCTCCAAGAGAGGCACGAGTGCCGCCCATCTGCAGTGGTGGCACCCCTTTATGGCTATGCAAAAGAGCGCCGCACCAGCTCCTGGGCTCCCGTTGAAACCGAGAGTGAAAACCTTCCAGCGCCGCCACCCGCTCCAAGGCGAGCCCGCCTTTTCTCGACAAAAAGCTTTTGGCTCAGAATGTTTGAAAAAATTGGTTACTGATGAGGAATCTACATCCAGCTGATTTTGATGGATAAGTTTGAAAGGGGAAGGCTGAAACGGGGAGGGAACAAAGCGAAGGCGCAAACGCAGCAGTTGAAGTCGGGGATGCGTGGGAAAAGGAAGGAGTCGACTGGGGGAGTCGAGGGTTGCGAATTATTCGAGAGGAAGTGAATGCGAGATGGGGCGGATAGAGAACAACATCGAGTGAGGGCGAGCCAGCCGTTTAAACGACGATCGAGTTGCCGCCGTCGGCAAGCCTTAAGCGCTTGGCCGCCTGTAATTCGTCCGACGTGTCCTCTGCTTTGGCCTTCCGAGCATCTTCCTCCTTCCTGCGAGTTGCGAATGGAGCGTGTCAGTTATGCGCGACCTGGGCAGAAACCGACCCGATGCATCGACGAGGTGCCTACCCAACAACAAGGCCCCGTAACCAGCCATTCTCAGTGCGAAGGGTGTCGACCTCCCTCTCGAGACTAGCAACTTTATCCCGAAGCTCCTTTGCCGTGGACTCCAAAGCAGCCTCGCGTTGCTTCTTCTTGATGCGGAATCGGGCTGTTCGATGGAAAATGCGATGGGCAGGGCACAATGGAGGCAAGTGTGTCAAAAAAGTTTTTCGAAGAACGGTCAGCGCCTTGGGGAAAGGGGAAAGGGGAAAGCAGACTGACCAGATGCAGCCGTGTTGCGTCTTCGCTTGTCCTCCTCCACAGCAACAGCGTTGAGCTCGTCGTCGCCGTCGGGACCCGCAGTTACCGACTCGGCTACTGGGGTCTCTGGCGAGGCGCTACCGACACTGGTCGACGCTCTCCGCTTCTTGGCAGCAGGGACCTTAGACTCGAAAGCTACGACTGATACTGGAGCGGCCGAAGGAAGAGGGGCGTGGGAAGGGTGGAGGTTGGCGGCTAGAGCGGGAGGCGCTGCGCTTCCAATGAGAAGCGAGTTGTCGACGGCCGAAGCGGGGGCGTAGAGACTGGAGAAAGGGTCGACCTGAGCGAGAAGTGGGTCGACGCCAAGGATTGAACCAAAAGAGTCGTCCAGTCCGAGCGAGTAGTTGTCCAGCCCGGCGCCGCGTCCATAGTATTCCCTCCCCGTCATGTCGTCCCCTCCTGCCAAACCAGCCTTTCCAAGACCGGACTCTGGGCTGCCAAAGTCATTCGAAGAGTCAAAGTCGAAGGAGACGTTCGTCCAAGCCTCGAGCTGCGCCTGAAGGTCTCCGCCATGAACGGGGAAGGAAAGGGACGAGTCGGACCTTTCGAGTTCGCTGCCGGGTCCGTTGGCGGGTGAGCTCTGCGGTGAGAGCCTGTTGAGTTGGTTGAATGCCCAGGTGTTCATCGTAAAGGGAAGGGGGTGACCCGAAGGCTGGGACGGGGAGCGGTCTGGCGCAGGGCAATAACAGTGTCAGCTTCCGCTTCCTTCCGCTCGTCGTGGCGGGTACGCTCCATTGTCACATGGGCAGCGAAGGGTCGACTGAACACACCTTGTTTGATGAGTGCGTTTGTCGGACTCTGTGCTGATTTTCTGGTGCGGAGTGACCAGACCGACAATCAAATGCGTACTTGTCAGCATTTGACTCCTTCCGCGTCAATTTCGCTTCACGCGAGGCCCGAGGAGCGGGTGCGGCCCGATGCAAGTCATAAAAGTTTTTTCAAGTCCTTCTTTCCTTGAGGACATAGTACGTAAGAAGGCTGCTGCGGGCATATCTTCTGGTGAAATCTATCCAGCAGTCGGGAACTCGAACCAACTATACAGCCCCAAGTTAGCCTCACCATCTCCGGCCCAGTCTGCAAGCAGCCCTTCAAAGCTCTCCACTTTATTCTTCTCGAAGCCACGTTCATTGGCGAAATCCATAGCTTGCAAGGCGGGAGTCGCGACGCCGGACATTGGGACCTGATTGGCGTTCGCAGACGTCTTGCGAAAGTCGAGCAACGCCGCTACTGCTGTCTCCTGCGTCGCGGTCTCGGTCTCGGTCTCAGAAGAACTGGCTTCGATTCCACCGGCTTGACGGGAAACTCGAATTAAGGCACGCTTGAGAGCGCGAGAGAGGAGTCCAGCGTAGCGCCCTTAGATAGAAGTCGCGTTAGATGAGGAGATAACGTCGAGAGAGACGAGCGTACGAGCTAGATCCCAATATATCCCACAAAATTCGAGTGCAGAGATCAAGTCGTGGAAGGCGGTCTCGGGAGGAGAAGATGTGTGATAGGCTTGTACGAAGAGGACTCTCGCCGCCACAAAAAGACACCATCTGGAGCCGGAGGAAATCAACCCTCAAATTTTTAGTTCCGCTAGAGATTTATGAAAAACTGACGCAAGGTACGGAGAATGGTTGGGGTTTCTTCCCTCGAGGCTGGTGAGCTTCCCTAACTCTGCGAGCTCAAGGGCGGATTGTCGCACGAGGGTCACAGCATCAATGTCACCCCACATGTGTTCTGAAGGCTGAGGAGGATTTGCAACCTTCGAGCAAGGAAGGTGAGAGATGATCACAACTATGAGAGAGCTGTTCGACTGACAATTGAATGCAGCTTTATGCGAGTGGCGTGAAAAAGTGACTGCACAAGGAGTGCAAGAGGATGTGACTCCTCTGTCAAAGGATCTTGAATTTCCTTTCTCAGACGCTGACACCAATTCACAATTCGTTTATCTAAAGTCTGATAAATGATGATCAGTGAAGAAGACC
Source organism: Phenoliferia sp. Uapishka_3 (assembly GCA_035521515.1). Taxonomy (NCBI): domain Eukaryota; kingdom Fungi; phylum Basidiomycota; class Microbotryomycetes; order Kriegeriales; family Kriegeriaceae; genus Phenoliferia; species Phenoliferia sp. Uapishka_3. The sequence continues at coordinate 14,605 of JASZXU010000450.1, read as the reverse complement.
AAAGTCCAGTCCAAATCCTAGCAGACTTACGGTCGTCTTTGCGAGAAAAATCTGCACGTCAGTCAGACTTGACGGGTTCAGAGGTGTTCTATGTAGTTGATGAACACGCCCAAGCAAGTCCATAATCTCGATTAGCGCAGTGTAATGATGGTCGACGTTGCCCGAATCCGGGCCTGCTGTTTGGGGATGGCTTGCGTCGGGTTCGAGCACGGCGGAACAAAAAAGGGGTGTTTTTACAGGCGCCTGCGTGACTGATATCAGCTTCCGAGATGACCGGCAAACACTTTGTGGCTACAAGTCTCACGTTTGTGATCCAAAGATCTCGGCGCGCTGGTAATCGCCTTGAAACAATTTGGTCGGGGAGGGCAAATCTAGAAGGACAAAAGGTTCAATGCTAGGGTTGTGACTCGAACTTTCTTGGTACCCACTCCCAGCCGGTTGAGACAGCGGACCATCGATCCAAAATGAACGTGTTCCACCACAGCCGCCGCCGAGCTTCCTTTTCAACGAAAGTGGTTGCTGGAGGAAGAAACAGAGTATGATTAACTTGCCCCTGTGTTATATCTTCCTCTTCAAGTTGCAAATTAACGTGAGTTGTGGCGCGAGTGGTCAAGGCGAGTCTGGGTAGTTGTGAGTGAGCGCCACCACCACTACTTCGCATGAACACATCAATGTACTTACGAGCCCCAAGATGTCGGCCCAGCGCCTCAAGACCACAAGATAAGAAGTTAGCTTTTGATCTCAGAGAGCACAAAGAAGGAAGGAATTGTCATACCTTCGCCGATTGTGTCAAGCGCAATCAAGGCAAGTGATTGAAGGGATGCTATCGAGGTTGACTCGATTGCGTGCATGACCACTTTTTGCTTTGCAGCTATTAATATTGATGTCAGCGAGTTGACGCTTGAAATCTGGAAGGATCTTTCAGACCTTGGTGATAGCTCGCCTTTGTAGGAAACCCAGGTTGATCCCAGCGTGAATCGAAAGAGAACTGTTGTAAGTCAAATGTAAGCTACTTCTCCAGCTTGTACCCCATAATGACACACAGGACACACTCGAAGAGAAACGGCAATGATTGCAAACGTTGTTATTGGCCATAGATTGTCTGGCGGGCGGGGGGATACTTGCTCACGAAGAATGAAAGGCGCAAATGGCGAAACGTGCAAAAAAAATAATTCGATGCTGGTTGAAAGAGGACGTTAAAGGAGCCTCACATGAAGTATGGAAAGCTTACTCACAGACTCAAGATCAAATCTTGCGGTGGCAAATCTGACGCATCAAGGAAGCTGGTAGTCGACACAGGAGAGTCTACGGAGACAAAATTTCTGGAAAATTGGCTGAAAGGCAATGATGCTGGCGCTGGAGGTATGCAAGGGCTTGGCTCTATTTGAGTCGTTTCGAGACCTCTGAACCCGGTGTCCAGGTTTGCGGGTGAGGCTGCAACGATCTCCTGGGTTTGAGGCGTGAACGGCGGATTGTGGTCAAGACGTTGTACGACGTGGTCAATCCTCCCGGTTTGCTGAAGTAGGGCCGATTCAAGTGCTCTGATAAAGAAGATGTCAGCATTTACTAAACGTTATAACAATGAAACAGCGTATGTACGCCACTCGGTCCAGAAGGTCTTGTCCCACCCCAGTCTGCAGGCAGAAAGGTCAGCTCCCTTGATCTGCTCCTTTGCTGAAGCCAGAAGTACCTTAAGGCCTGGCTTTTGACGTTCTTTGTAAACACACGCCATATTTGACGCACGACAAGCGGGGCACTGTGAGCCGCCGTCCACGGGGCCGGGACATTTGACTTTGCGGGCGCGCTGTGAAGTGTTTGTAAATGATTAGCGGACAGAAAGTCAAACAAAATGTGGTACTGACACATGCTAGGCATCTATCAACTTTTGAGATTAGTCTGTGCGAGCACTTAGGCCAAACTTACACCCGACGGCCGAGGTGGGGGCCGTGGGGCCGCGGCGGGGCAAACATTGGGCACTCACGTTGAGCTCAGTGGTCGCACACCGTTGTTGCCACCAGACCCGTTTGAAGCGGAAGCTAAGGAGGTGCTCCGCTGCGAACGATCAGGTGGCATAACTTTGTCGCGAAGGTGGAGGGCTGTTCGAAGGAGCGGGGCTGTCTTTACGCCGAGGTTTTGAAAAGCTTAGACCGCTACTCGCGCCGAAACACGTTTCTGAGAAGTATCCTTTTCCAAATTCTGATGAACACCGGTGGGTTAAAAAAATGGTAGCAAGGAGTGAAGCAAAATTAACGTGATTTTTGTTCAACAAAGTAATTGTCAGTCTCGAATGGTCGAGGACGTGCAGAAAGCAATGCACACGCACTTCCTCGCACCTCCTTCCTTCTCCCCACTACCGATACGTCAACCAGTCATCAAAACAGCCTCATGTGCTGATGATCGCGTGTTCCGCACGACTGAGGTGCGGACCCGCCCTTCGCCACACGGACCCGGACTGGCAACTCTCTTTCACCGAGAGATGTCCAATCTCCGTAGATCTCCTCCGAGACACCTCCAACTTCAAGGAATTCAACTGGCTAGTAACATTAACACACTAACAATGCTGATGGGCGACTGATGACATTAGCGCAGCTTCCAATAGACTCAGCGGAACCACGCCGCGGTGACGCCTTGCGAACCTGTAAATAGTCCCCAAACTTCATGGAAACGTCCGGTATCCTTTCTGGCCTTTTGGCTTAGATCAAGTGTAGTATCTGTTCTTACAAGTTTAACGACTTGTAGGGCTCTATTGAGTCTTATTTCGTTATCTTAATCTTTCTTCGCCTGCCAGGAGTTCTTGAAGCTTGCTTCTCCTCCTCGGCACGATGTCCGCACTACTCCACTCCCGGTGTGTGATGTCAAGGCTCCATAAATACTTTTTTGCTTCCTGGTCCATAAATCTCCTCATAGCGCCTCCTGCTTCAAGCTAACGGACCCCAACGGAATGACAATCGAAAGAGCCTGAAAGAGCATCCTTCACTAGCATCGGTTTGCATTGACCAGCTTCACATTCACATCAGAGTTGGCAATCCGAAAAGCTAACCAGAGTCTCCGATCTTTACTTGAGACTTGCTGCAATAAATACACAAAATACACGAGTGCATCATGAAGAGCTTGAAAATGAAGGGACGCTTCAATATCGCAATAGTCCCATGGTCCTGGAGACAAGGCTACAAGCGCACAGGCCCATCGAAAAGTGTCCATAATCACAACAAAAAAAATATCCACAACCAACGCCTCTACTGATTCCCCAATACCCGCATTAACCCACCTAAAAATGCTTCCTCGATCGCCATGCCAGGACTAGGCAAACAATACCTCAGGCAGTCACCACTTGCCTGACTCCTCAGGCCTTTTCCCAGTCCCCCACCTCCACTTTGATCTGTGAAACCCGGCTGGAACGGATTCGAAGCGGAACCACCGAGCATTCCCGACCTCCACACCGACAAAGTAGATTCGAGGTCGAGGAACGCCATACCGAATGTAGGCGCCAAAGTTGTTCGAACGAGGTGATTTTGGAAGATGGTTTGAACATTGTGGAACTGTGTGTGAATGGGGGAGGAGGAAGAAAGGATTTGCTGAAGTGTAGGCGAGGCTGAGTGAGGAGGCGGACCGTCTCCGGGCGAGTCCCAGTCCTTGAACGACGTCTCGAGTCCACCCGATGACGAGCAATCACTATGAGAGCGCCAGCCGCCTCGATAGACTAAGAGTGCCGGCTCTCCGTCCCTGCCCCACCTGATCGCCCTGAGCGTCTCCATCAATTCCGGTAGCCAGACCTGCTCCGTCACTATCCTCGCCGCTTCTACGATCCTCTCCTCCGGATCTTCCTCGCTGGAGTCCCACCAAGAATCCCAGGTCTCGTTGTGACCACGGAGAGGAAGAGGAAGTGGCGGTTTCGTCAGGATAACGATGTCGCTGCGTCGGGCGTCGGCGTACCACTGCATGTTGACCTCGCGAACGCCGGTGAACGGGTGGGTGAAAGTAGGAGAGAGATGACGTGTGTTGGATTGTGCGCCATCGGAGCGGCGGTAGCGCAGCATTGTGCCGTACGAAACAGACTTGCCTTTTGCCTGTCGACGTTCGAGGGAAGGCGAGTCGGTGGTGGTGGAGTCGATACCAGATTCGGGTTCCGACTCCGAGAGGGCTCGCTTGTGGAGAGAGGGAGGAGGTGGAAGACGCTGAAATACGTGCTCATCGGCATCCCAGTTCTCGATACCATTCTTCGCACGGAGGACGGAACCACAGAGAGAATGCTCCTTGCAATACATGTCGCCGTAGCATGTCAAAGGTTCCGTGGAAGTCCAGTCGAGGAGAAGGTCGTGGAGGGAATATTGAAGTGTATCGCCAACGAGTAGGGTCGATTTATGGGCGAGGAGCGTGCACAACCCAACGCGAGAGAGCGGTGCGCTGGGCCGACTTGCAGCGCCGGCGCAAGTCGAGGAGGGTACCCACCTCCACTTTAGAGACTCCCGGACGTCCCATTTGGCATCACCGAAGTCGCTTTCTAAATGATGGCCTTTGTAATACCGCTTGTCGCAGCTCGCCAACACGCCAGAGTGCTTGTGAACGGTCAACCCAGCGCTCGCACTCGACTCCCTCGAACCTCCTTCCGGCTCATAAACCCACTCGCCTTTCCCACTCATACAGTCGAGGTTCGCTTGCAATTCCCGTGCTGCTTCTTCCGTGGTCGCGCGGGTGCCAGGGATTCCATCGAATCCGTTCTCGAGCCCTTGCCGTTTCCGACGTCGGAGCAATGAAGCGGTGAGATCCGTGGCGGCTGAAGACAGAGAGTTGAAAGCATCGTCCCAAGCTTGCACGAGGTGAGGAGAAAGGCCGGAAGTAGAAGGAAGGGCGCTCGAGATTGGAATGGAAGTGGGACTGCTCGAGGCGCGTTTGAGGAGCTCGAGTCGTTTCGCAAGGCGACTTTTGAGCGGCGAAGACCAGCCTTGGTCTTGGACGACTGAGCTTTGATGAGAGAAAGATGGGTCTGAAGTGGGGTCGAACTGGGGAAGGAAATATGTTGGAAAGGATGGTCGAGATGGGAGGTTCGCGTGGCCAGAGAGGGAAGCGACGAGGTATAGCGCAAGTGAGATTGCCACGCCGCTGCCGAACAGCTTCAATAGCTGTCGTTCCTTTTGAATTCGAGAATCGTGTGGTTGCCCCATTTCTGCTTAGCGTTGTGGGAGGCTGGAAGGCTGGGTGGCTCGTGCGCGCCTTGCGAGTCGGTCGGCTTGAGCCGGTTTCAAGCGGCCTCAACCCCTTTGTCCTTCTTCCCTTCCCTTTCCACTTTCATTGCAACAACGAAGGGTCATGCGGCTCGCCTCGCCAGTCACGTCCCTCTTCTTCTCACCCCCATGTTCCGACTTTTCGCTCAGCGCTCCACCCGAACGCTTGTGTGCCCTGCTCTCTGCCTCGCGCCTGCCCAGATTCCTGCGACCGCCCGCCTAGCCTACAGCACTTTACGAAGGCCCCAGCTCCTTGTCGAACTTCCCGACTCAGCGTCGCCGAACCGAGGTATAAGGGATGCCATCCCTAAGGAAATTGGTCTGGGTGGCGTCTCACTTCTGTACCCATACAAAGAGCAAGATATTATGAGGATCCGGGTGAGCCGTTTTTCTTTTGTAGAATGGTAGAAACCAAGCCTTGAGACTGAAGCGAATGCGGTAGCGCAGGAACCGACTGGAAGTCGTGATCCCCGGGCCGATTGACTTCGCCGTCCCCAATATCTCGCAATACCTTGGACGACCGACTCGTTTCGAACTTCGCCCGAAAGACAAAAATGTTGGCTTCACACGGGAGGAGATCATCTGGGCCGTTGCGCAAATGTATCGATACGTCTACGCGGTGGAAGGAGATACAATGCCGGAGGCGTCGGGATGGGAGCACTTCAAGCACGGATCTAAGTTGTTGAACAGAGGTCAAACGAGTGGAAAGGTGCGTTGATACTACTGCTATGACTTCACATACCCCCTCATATATATTCTTCCCGCCTTAGTACCAGATCTGGGGTCACGGCATCGAGGATCTCCGCCTCGTCGGGGCGCACTGGTACCCGGCCACTCGTGAATTAGAATTGATTATAGACTCTTGGGAATTATCTCTGGAAGAAGTTGCGCGGATTATTGAAGAGCGTCGGGCTTCGCGCATCGCCTGGAATCGTCGACATATTTAATGGAGCGACCACGTGTGCCCTAACATGCTTCCTCCTACGTGGTCGATATCAACGTCCTCCGATTACGAAGGTTTTCACGACTTGCTAGCACTTGTCCAGGTCATATCACAAACTAAGCGTGGCGTGAGTCTGACCACCAACTTGTTTGAAGGTTTGGCAATTCTTGCCTGACCAAAGTGAGGGAACCCCTTCCCCAGACCTAGTTATATGATCAGCTTTCCATCTTCTCATCGAATGCCGAGCATCAGTTGTTATCTCAAACTGGCTAGAAAATGTGTTTGGCTTCGACCTCGCTAGCCTCGCTACAGTTTTTCCAAGCGGGCCAAAGTGGCCAATATCGAGATCATGAATACTGTGGAAAGTCAGATAAACAAGAACGGAAAGAAAAACGTTGACGACTGCTTTGATTTGAATTGGGGCGCCAAAGCGAGCGGAGAATTCTTGCAGATTGAGGAGGGTCCGGCTCTCACGTGAAAGTGACAGCTTCGGACAGATTCGGACTGGCCCGGGAGACGAACTGATAACCCTCTGTTGTTTTCCTGCTCTTCTTCCACTTTCCGACTTTCTTTAGCTCTCATACCAGACCACAAAGACTGGCCACCCCATTCAAATCACGCCGCGGAGCAAACTCATCTCCTGCCCCACGCCCAACTCACAAGCGACCTCGGCCGAACGCCCTCAGCTCGCCAACCGTTGGCTAACAGCATCCCCAATGGAACGCACACCGAGCCTCACCTCATTTGCTATCGAGTTCCCACTCGTTATCGGCACATTTATTCAGCAATTTGTCCAAGTCACCCGTTCCAGCGCCTCCCCTACTGAGGTTCCTCAACAAAGTGGCAACCCGCCTCTTCGACGTCGCACATCTCCTCCGCTCGCCGGCGAGTTTACCAGCAGCATGCCATTACCTTCAGAGGCGCCTAGACGGTCTGGATCAAGGACTCGCGAGCCTGCGTTGCAACTCAGTACTTCTTGTGAGAACTGTGGAGATAGGGTCGACGTCGTGCTTCCACCTTGGCTTACGAGCGCACTCGAGGATAGTCGTGGAAGGTCAGGAAGAGATTATCAGCACTACAGTCAGCCACCGAAGAATGAGTGGCGAGATGGGGTCGTCGGTACTGCGGTGCAGATGGCGCAAGCTGTGAAGGCGTCTCCGGTAAGTCGTCTTGATAAGGTCAAAGTGGGAAGATGACAGCTAATTCTTTCGAAAAATTCGATCAAGCTCCCGGGACTACTGTGGGAATTTGCACTGAAAGTCTTTGCATTCATGGCTTTTTTGAATGTTCGGTACAACCTCGTCGAGCGTGCCGTCGTAATTCTCAGCATCATTTTCGAGGGGCTCTTGGAGGTCGAGAAGGAGGCTGGACTCTTTCGAAGTGCAGGAGAGCTAATATCTGTACTTTGGTGAGTCCCTAAAATTCTCCGTTTCCCGCGGGTCTAATCTGACGACGCTTCGCACGAACGAAAGGGAGGCGACGATCAAATCAGCCATCACTCTTGCTCGTGCCGAACCTGCCGGCCATCAGTTCAGTCCGTACACAAGCCACGCCAAGTCTAGCCGTGTCCACTCTCAACCGGCAAATTTTCCTGCTCCGACTTATTCGTACCCTTCGACTCCCGTTCTACACCCAGTTACGCGCGGCTTCAACACGCCACCCATTTTTGCAAGCAGTCCCGACGAAAACGACATTCATCCTCTAGACGAAGAATCTCACGACAACTCTCACGAGGGCTCGCATCACCCTTCGGCTTCTGCTCTCGACCCACGCCTTCGCACTCTTCGCCGCACTCCTTATTCCTCGCCATCTCTTCCCCTTCTCGTCTCCCGATCGTCCTCATCGTCAAATCTTCAACCACCATTCTTGGCTTCTGGATCAGGCTCTGGATCAGGCTCTCAATCCTACTCCGGGTCGCCTGGATCGAGCCCACCAGAATATTACTCTTCGTACGCCCACCCACCTAGAACGCTTAGGCATCGTAGTCGTAGCGCTCATGCCGACGAGAGAAACCTAAATGAGGGAGAAGAGGAAGTTGAGGTAAGGATGGGGTGGGCCGCAAGAGCTGGGAGAGTCGCCGGGGCTGTCGGGAGGATGGGTGCGAGGGTGAGTGGAGTTGCATCAGGCTCCGAGTGAGCGCGATCAGCTGGGAGAGTTTGCGCTACAAGTTCCTTCGTAGATCGTGTGTTACTAAGTACAACATTAGAGTTTGGAACGAATCTCACGTTTTCACGATGCGTCATTGGTCATCGGATCTTACTTGCCTGAGGTGGAAAGTGATGCCAAAAGCCAGACTCCGGAGAATAAGTTGATGGAGAAACAAAATTGGCCATCCAGGCTTCCAACATCTATACAGTGCTCTAAGTGCCCCCCTACCGACCCGACTAAAAGAGCCATGGACCAACGGAACCTGGGTGTGCCGCCGATAAGAGTTTGTGGTGGACGACGTTCAAAGCCTTGACGGCGTCGCGGCCGTCGATAACGCAAGAGATGCTGGAAGGGCAAACGTTAGACTGAAGACATGGAAGCCTTGACTTGAGTACTGACTTGATTTCGGATGCGCCCTGGGAAATCATCTCAATGTTGATGTTGCCCTCCGCCAGTGTGCTGTCACGTCGGAAAAAAGGTCAATACGTGAGCCACCGAGCAGGTAGTCAAATTGACCAACCTGAACATCTTGCCGGCAATACCGACCATGTTCTTCATGTGCTTGCCCACCAGTGACAAAATAGCCATGTCCCGGTTGACTTGCACCTACACAGTCAGAATCTGGTCAGCGAAGAGTCGGCCAAAAAGAGGTAAATTTCTGACCTCTCCAACGACTTGCAAGTCTTTTCTGATCCTTTCAAGAACGTGATTCCTAATGGAACCATTGATGGCCATACTAACGTAGACCTCCGAAGTCGAGATCAAGTCGACGACAATACCGTAGCGATCCAAAGTTCCGAAGATGCTAGCGAAGAAGCCGTGTGAGATTGTCTTTCGGTTTGATCGGATGGAGAGGATTATGATGTTGTCCTTGATGGTGACTGCTGTCGGTCCTCTTCGGGGTGACGGGGAGTTATTGGTATTTGATGAAGACCGGCTCCGTTCGTCATCGTCGCTGTTGTCGGTCGATTGTGAGGGAGGGTCGGGGAAGATGATGGTTCCCATGCCCTTGGGGTTTTCTACATTCTTTATCCGAATAGGGATGGAAGAGCGGATGGCTTGCTCCATCGTGAATGGGTGGATAACTTCGCTGCCATAGTACGTCAACTCGGCGGCTTCCTCGGGTGTGATCATGGCGAGAAGTCGGGCAGTGGGCACTTTCCTTGGGTCGGCGGTGAAGATTCCGTCGACTTCCTTCCAGATTTGTAGTTCGGCGGCGGAGAGCCCAACAGCGCAGAGAGCCGCACAAAGGTCGGTGTATCCACGACCGACTTGGGCGAGCAAAGAGCCAGGAACGACTCCAAAAAATCCTGATGGGTGGAAATATAAGCAACAACACGAAACTTCAAAGGAATGATTATCCTCACCCGTGACAACGGGCACTCGGTCACCGCATTCGAGCAGCCGTTGGCCAAGTCGCTTTGACAGTCGGTCATAGAACGCCTGCCCAAGTGCTCCTCCATTACTTCCTCCAGCTGGCTCCTCATCCTCTCCCATCGCCTCGACGATACTTTCCAGCGAAACGAGTTCGGCATCAATACCCTTAACGCAGTTTCGCAACGTGAGCTTCCGCCTCTCTTGTTACAGCTCAGCTGGACAAACTTACCTGATCCCGAAGTGACGCAGCAACAATCCTACACGATAATCGTTCCCCAACACCCATGATAATGTCCTTTGACCTTGCCGAGATCTCATCGATAATCTAAAGTGCGATACGTCTCAGCTCCTATCTCACCAATGTTCGCGAGGCAAAACACACCTGGGCAGCCATCAAAAAGCTCCGTAACCTCTCACAGTCGTAATCCAAGTCATCCTCGAGCTCTTTCAAGATTCCCTCATCCTTGATCGCAGCTCTCGCGGCCACAAAATGGTCTTCCTTGATCTGATCCACGGTCGAATTGAACTCTTTCGAGCCCTCATCTGATGCTCTCAGGCTCGCCATGCTAGCCGACAAGCTTCCAGGTGTGGATGATCCTGATCGACTCCCGGAAGTTGGGACAATGTTTGTAGTGCTGCCAGCGCGTTGGAAGATCTGAGATGTGAGAGGATTGACGCGGTCGGTAGATGAGCTGATGGGAGTGCCTGGTGTGGATGTTCCGGCGAGGTCATTTCGTGGTCGGAGCGCTTCAAGAGCGGCGCGAAGGAGAAGGTTGGTCGTCCCGGTAGATTTTGAGGTGCCGGAACGAGCAGAGCAAACGACGACAACGCGGTTTCCTCCGTCGAGGTAAGATCTGGAATAAAGTATCAGCTGAGTTTTGGAAATCTACCTTCCGGGGCTGGAAGCTGCCGTCGTAAATTGTATCTTACGGGATGATTTCGCTGCCGATGACGGACAGGAACTTTCCAACGGACGTTCCTCCATATTTTTGTACGATGACTGGACCGGTGCCGTTCTTGCGGAGGTTGGCTCCTTCCATGCTCTTTTAGTGAAGTATGTGTGAGATGCGTCGACTCGAGGAAGTGAAGATGTGCCTTGCGTGCTTGACTCTTGCCGCACTCAAGCCGAGGCCTTCGAAGTCCGAGGCCCGGCTCGCATCCGGGACGGCCACGGCTGAATTGGACTTTGAACTTGCTCGAACTTGGCCTTCAAGTGCGCATCTCTCACTCAGAACAGCCACCTTCCCGTCTTACGATATCACCTTCGTTGGAAAGCTTTGCACGCCTTCTCTGCGTGTCGCCTCTCGTCCTCGCCGTGTCCGGTGCCCTCAGGCTAGCGCACTTACTTCCAGACCGAGCTTGTGAGTTTTTGTTCTTCTACTTGTACGCTTTGTCGGGTGAAGTGAAAGTGAATGCGTGATTCTCGGAGGAGATCGCGTCGTAGAGGTGGCGAAAGCGCACGTTGAGTCCTTGATAGTGTTATGTGGGGCCAGATGACAAGGGCACCGCAACGTCTCTAACTACCTCGCTTTGAACAGATCATGGCTAAAAAGAAGAACAAAAGTACCAAGAACAGCAATGTACCTCAGAAGCCGGCCGCTGCAGCCGCTGTACTAGAGCCGCCCCTTGCTCCCATCTCCGCTGTCCAAGTCATACCCTTCCCTCAATGGAATCGTTTTCCTGTAGACGTGAAAAGGGAGTGCATCGGATGGCTCTATCGTCTGGAGTGCGCCGAGGAGGAGGAGTCGGGGTCCCCTCCTCTTGTCAGCGCAATGTGGGGCAACAAGGAGCTTTACGACCTGTGCGCTCCATGGTATTGGCAGGTCCGCGATTAGCTCGGCTCCATTTTTCGGTCGAATCGAGGCTAACAGTTCATTTAAACGCAGGAGCTCACTTTCCAAGGTCGCCGGCTACCGCAAGTCCAATACTTTGTCGACAGCATTCTTCCGATTCACGGCCAACACATCAACATACTTTTCTTCCCTGACAATGTGGCGCCAAAAAAACATTACACCGGGACCGTCATCTATCTCGGAGGAAATCCCGAACCTCGCATCGATAAAGACGCCGCTGAACGACGAGCGTTATATTGTACCATCCTCTCGCGCCTCGAGAACGTCCGTGCCCTCAGTATTAAATTGAGGCTCGACCAGCCTCCGGACCCCCAGGCTCGTCGAACTCCGATCAGAACACCGTTTGGCTTCATGAGCAACCTGGATGACGAAGAGCCAGAGTGCCATCTTGAGCTGTTGAACGCTATACTTGGGATCGCACCTGGCCTTGAATCGCTCAAGTTCTATGGCGACAAAGAGTCATTCCTGGATGCCAATCTACTAGCGCCAATCATCTCCGCTGCTCCCAACCTCAAGTGCTTATTCTTGACATTTGTCGGCAAGTGTTCCAACGACGCTCTCTTGACCGCCGTCCAATCCCTATCTTTCGCACACTCACTCGAATTAAACGCCGTCGAGGATGTCGACGAACGATGGTCTTCGTCCACCAATTGGACTGCACCAGTTGTAGTCCTCCATCTACACAACCTCCTCACCTACACTCCTACACTCTACGCCGACTTGTTCCAGCACTTTTCCGCTTCCCTCGTACAAGTTCGCGTCCACCAGGACGACGTCTTGGACACTCCGGCAACTCCCATCTCCCTTCCTCACCTAATCTGGCTGACCGTCTGGTCGTCTCATGACGTTTTATCCTTCGTGGACGCCTTCGTGGGCAGCCCGCTTGAAAGACTCGAGATAGATTCACAAGGAGTGAAGCGGTACGCGGACCCAAAGAAGCTTATTGAGACGGCGGAGAGATTTCAGGAAACTTTGAAGGTGCTCGAGATCATGTCGCCGGTGCCGAGGGGTGTTGTTGAGGCTTGGGGGGCGAAGCGTGGGATCAAAGTCAACGTTGAGTACCGGGCAGCAGGGTGGTAAAGCACAGAACAAGGGAGCTTCTCGATGAAATATCTGTCAAACACGGATTCGACGGGCAAAATAAATCACTGCCAGAGTAGTAACCGACAGAAACAGATAGTTTGCGGCAGCGGACTGCCTCGACGTTCTTGTGTCATAGAGACCATTACATTACCTGCTCTTCTTTTCTGCGCTCCGAAGTCCGTCAAGTCGGGCTGGCTCTCATTTGGGAAAACAAACGTGAGAGGTGAGTACTTGAGTTGAGGTGCGCCACCGCAAACGAGCTCAACGCGGTTAACGGTACATTCAAGTCACCCCCAAGACGATGAGAAGCCGGGTTTTGCAGCAAGCGCTATTACATCCTACGCGGCTTTGGGAACGATGAAGACGATCTGGACGAAATGAAAGAAGAATCATACGCAGGGGTACGGCGTTCGTGCACCGCGCGGGGAAACGTTAAAATTGCCACATTCTGAATCAAAGCCTGCTGACATCAAAGTGCTGCCCGAGACTCGAGGCTCCGAGAGGTCCAAAAGTTCGAAGTGGTTTGGCAGGTTATAGGGACCGAGGACATGAACAGCGCAAAAAGACTCCAAAAAGTTTATTCCCCGCCTCCCACAACATGTTCGGAAGGCGGTGGAATTCATTCCCAGTGGCGGGATCGAACCGCCGACATTGGACTTGACATCAATGATATTAGGTCCACATCATAACCAACTAGATCAACCGGGATTTCCTGAGGAGAGCGCTACGTCGTGCGAATATGAAACCCACCTTCACACGCCAGATCCGCGGACAAGAATTTTCGACGCTCGAAGCATGACAGCCGAATTGCCTCTTCTGCCGACACAGTAGCAAAACAGTCAAGATTCGTTGCCCGCTTCCGTTCTTCGAGAACTGAAGTAGCGCTCTCCTCGCTCCGCATCTTGCTGTAGTCGAGTCAGCCCACAAAGGCTCCACAGCTCGACACCCGGCTCAAGAACTTGAACTCGTTGATCCCGCCTCACAGCACTTATCTCCGCGAAAGATTCGTCGAATTGTAACGAAAAAAGCACTTCTATTGCGATGACAAGCCCAATTTAATTGTAGGAAGCAGGGAAGACAAAGTAGGAAAGGGAGAGAAAGAACGCTCCCGCTTCAGAAAGATATTGTGGTAGCCGCCGCCTCGCCTCACCCAACGGTCCTTGCATTTTAATGACGTTCCGTCATTCATCTCTTTCGTGACGATCCTCTAGACAGCTGGGGCCGGTGCGATCCACTGAGTAAAGACGGAGACAGTCAGCTTCGATATAATTGGTGATTAAAGTGGTTGAAAAAAGGGACTAACCTCCTTGACGATGTCAGCGAAGGAAACCATGCAGACCTAGGACCCAGCAAAAAAATGGTAAGCACCGTTCTTGACTCAAAGCGCGAGCCAGCCGGAAGCGAGGCACGAAGAAGGAAGTAAACTAACGGTCTGCCAAATTCCGAGTCCGATACGAGGAGTAACACCACGGTAAAGTCCCTTGATACCGCTCTCTTTGTAGATGTAGCCGAGGGTGTTGAAGACGGTCAACTTGGCGGGTCGGTTGGCGGAAGTGTTCTTGGCCATTGACTGCATCTGTTTTCGGGGACGAGGGTCAGCCTTCTTTCTCATAGACTCCCGTGTGAATCCTTCTCAGTCGAAAGCGTATCTTCCGCCCTTAGCCAAAGAAAGAGTGAACTGACCTCAACCCTAACAACCTCAATAGGCTGATTCCAGCACCCCAGAGCTCCACCAATAGTACTAGCCGTAATCCTATCCATCGTACTCAATTTCTCTCCTTCTTGAATTCCCTTTGATTTCCTAATAGCTTGTTCGGCAAGACGAGCGATACCCATCCTCGAACCCCAGTTGGTACATTGACGAACGGCGACGGCGTTGACTCCTTTGTTGATACCGGCAATTCCTCCCGCTTTGTACATGTCTCCGAAGAGCTTCCAGCTGTTGTTGATGGAGAAGGAGGGTTAGTGAGGGAGGACGG
>JASZXU010000449.1:0-21360 GCA_035521515.1 Phenoliferia sp. Uapishka_3 | reverse complement strand
GGCGCGACCGAGAGAATAGGGAGAGTAGAGCGAAGAGTCGACTCGGGATGTTCGAAGCGAGGGGAAGGGATTTCGGTGTGGTAATTGAAGGGGATGAACCTCTGATTTCCGTCGGCGCCGAACTTCCACTGTCCAGGTTCTCCGTCAACATACTCCCAGCCTTCTGCATGCATCCTTGCTGCCTCAGACAAATATTCCGTGGTAAGCTCGAGTCCGTTACTATTTCTTAAATCTCCCAGTCCGGGAAGCTCGTCCTCCCAGTCCACCACACTATGCCTCGTCTGGGTGATGCTTGGCTCCCGCAGGAAGCTACGCTTCGCCGGATCACCACTCTCAGGCAAAGGAGCGCAAGTTGCGCCATGTCTTTATGCGGAGAAAAGGAAACAACATTACAACATAAAATGTACGGAAGGAAATGGAAAATCAAGTGATGGTCCAGGAAAGGACCTTGCAAAGAGGTGCGGAGGCGACGACCATACGTGACGTGTGCTCGCTGAGGATCACGGTGACGTATCACCAATAAACTTGAAAGGTGTCCGAGGCTCAACAACCTTGGGCTTTGACGACTTCCGGCGGAACTCCGTTCATTAAAAGCTGAGTCGCACCCCCGATGTGAACGGAATGTCCATCAAGGGGCGGCAATCCGCAAAGCTACAACAGCTCGTTGGTACGCTTGATCCACGCGGCCTTCGTGAGGACAAAATGTTGACCTCGGGAACGCGGCATGGTGCTGGTGTAACTCCAAAGACCCTCGTCGAGCTTCACGCTGTTCTCCCGAACGTGACGCTTCAGCCAAGCGACCGGGCAAGCAAGATGCCCAGCACCGAGCTCTGCGACACCAACCGTCTTGCCCAAATACTTCTTTGTCTTGGTCCAAGGCAAGTGCAACTTGTATTTGGTGGTTGGCGCGGTAGCGGAAGGGACGACGACCTCAGAGAGGTCGCCAAGAGTGACGTTGAAAGATGGGTGCCACTTCGGCTTCGAAGGGCAAGTAAACTCGCCAGACAGCAAGATGCAGGCGTGGCCGAGCGTGGTGGCAGATGCCCAGGCGAGGTTGAAGGGGTTGGTTGGGTCGAAGGAGGGATGCATGAGCATCGCGACGATGTGGTCGGTGAGGAGGGTTTCGCGCTTGTATTTGGGAGGCGGCGCGTTGGTGTACCCGTTGACGTAATACATGACCAGTTCCTCTTCGTTGACCTCCCACTCGATCCAATGCATGTGATGCCAATCGCGAAGCATGTTGACTCGAGACTTGAGGAGCTCGCCGCGAAATCGACCGGCGAGCGCGGCCAAATAACGAATGAGAACGGCAGTGTTCACCGGGCCACGCAGGTTGTCCGGGACTCCCTCGACGTCACATCAAATGTGAAACAATTTCAACGCCGCACCCATGTCCTCGCGCTTCGAAACCGAGAACCCAGAGAGGTGCGCGGTGACCATCTCCAGGCTCGACCGATGCGACCAATTGATAACTGGCTGGACTTTCCTGGGCACTGAAGGGGGCGGGGGAGCGAGGAGCGCTCGATCTCGAGCCGGAATTTTGACCGAGTTGAACGTTATGTGTGCGTACCAGGAGGTGGAGGAAGTGAGTGACGCCATCCTCGCAGGAGGGTTTGCCGGGCGGGACAGGGCCAGTGGTGCTAAGGTGCCCAAGGTGATTGATGAATACACCGGGGCCACCAGCAGGGGGAAGGGAAGGGGAGTGGAATGTAGAGGCGGCGCGGATGGAAGGGGCGGCGCGGAAAGGACCGTAAGGCTTCGCGGCAAGCGCACGAGCACCCGAGCGAGAAGAGAATGCTGGATGTGCAAGCGGCTCTGGGGCTGAACGCGAGTTTCGTCGCGCTGAGCGTTGGGCAAAGGAGCGGGCCGGAGTGGGAATGGAAGTGGTGCCGGTGTTGATTGCCCCTCGTGACGCGGCGTGGGCCAAGACGGGCAAGAAACCGAGAGCGACAAGCTGCTGGTTCTGCACTATGAGCCGCATCCCTTCGTCGTCCATGGTGGCGGGCGGCCACGTGGAGCAACGGGCGATGGAACGATCACTCAACCTGCGCGCAATCTGTGAGCTCAACGGAATGCTACCTGAAAGGAGAGAGGAAGCTGCCATGCAAAGGCACTGGCTGCTCACAAGAAAGTGATGAAAAAGGAAAAGGAAGCTGGAAGGTGGGAAATAAGAAAGTGAAGTGAACTGAGGGAAACGAAGAGAGGCGTGCGCCGCAAAACAGAAGTTGAATTCAATCACGTTGCAGCGGAAACTACAAAACCAACAATCAACCCAGATCGGAATTGGTGGGAAGTACATTGGAAGAAGAAGGAGACCATCGCAAAGATCCAGCGGGAATGGTTCCTCGTGAAATGAGATCGGCGGCCAAGTTGGTCTTGGTGTCGACCCAGACCAAGTTCAAGTCGCATCCGGACTCAACCAAGAGCTCCTTGAGGCGAAGGAGGGTGGTGTTAACAGCTGGGTTCCGACTACGTTGAGCGTGCCACGCATCGACGACGGAGGTGTTTTAGCAGAAGGCGGTGAGAGTGACCTCACGCACGCCAGGGTTGAGGTCGAAGTAGGCTCGTACCGCAAATTCAACGCCAACGGCTTCCGGATAATCAATATTCCAGCCTCGCTTACCTCCTTTCCAATCAGACCTGAGCTCGATCTGCTCCCAGCTCGAGCCAACCAGAAAGCCGATGTGGGTGTCACTGGCGTCCGAGGCAATGAAAGTCGGGGAGAGGGGGTACGTGTGGGCGCGAATGACTTTTGAAATGGGCTTGTCACCTTCCAGAAGGGAGGTCCAGAAGGCCAGATCGGACACGAGCCGTCCGGCACCAGCGCCATGGACGAGCTCCCGCTTGAGGTAACTTCCGTGAAGCTTCGCCTGCCAGGCGTAGATCCCCTGCATCTTGAATCTGCCGGATGTTTCGACGTAGCAGATCCAGGCGAGGAAGCCGGCCAACTTCTCGATGATCTTGAGGTTCCAAAGGAAGTTCTCGACCTGAACGGCGCGAAGAAGCGCCAAGTATTTGGCATGTTTCTTTTCCAGAAGAGTGACGACTTTTGTGCGGATGTTCCAGGTGAAACCAAGAGACTGGAATTCCTTGTTTGGCGCGGTGTACTTGGAGGCATTCATCTCAATTCCGAGCTCGGCGAAGATTTCCATGATCTTGAGCACCGATTCATCAAGGGTGAGACCAGGAAGAGGCTTGCGCAGAATGCAGTAGCCATCGTCGACCCAGGAGCGCGCCAGGGTGTACCCCGGGTAGCGAGTCTCGATGAGTACGCAAACGAAGTCGAAAACGGACCCTCAAAAGTCGGTGGCGGGAACCATCCCCATGCAGATGCAACCGTCGACGTAGTGACGTAGTAACGCTCGTTGTAGGACGAGACCGTGAGTAGTCGATCCTCCGGTGCTGCCGGGAGCTGGCGGAACACCTTCGACATGTCGTAAGTGGAAGCAGTCGAAGTGATGGCCTCGGCGGCCACGATCCTTTCGGTTTCAGCGAAGGTGGTCCAGTGGGTGGGAACTCGAGGAGGAACGTGACGAAGGAGATCGTTGGTGGAAGGGTATCGTCCGTGGCTGGTGTAGGTGTAGTTGGAAACGACTTGCGGCTTCTCACCATCCCGAGAGACGCTGATGGGCGAAGACTTGAACTTCCGTCCATTAAGCTTCTTCTCCAGCTGTTCTTTTGTCATCCCGGGACCCATTCGTTGTTGAGGTAGGGAAGGACTAAGTTGTGATCCGCCGTGTCGGCAGGCATTGCAGACCTCTTTGGCATATCGCATTGCGACTCGGCCAGATCTCGATCGGCTGGTGTGAAGCCGAGAGGAAAACCATAATTTGCCGCGTGAGGGAGGTGCGCGAACAAAAATTGGTAGGCCGCGGGAAGTTCCTTCAGTGCCCTTTCAAACCCAGCCGGGTTGAAAGGGCTTACAATTTCCTGAAGGAAGGCGTTGAGGTCGAAATCCTGGACGCTGAGGGCGTCCTGGTCGGGGACGCTGGGGCGACTATCCACTGGGGTGGTAGCGGGCGCCGTGGCGGCCTCCACAGCCCATGCAACGGTGGTCCTTTCGACATCCTGTTCAACCCTTGAAGTTTTGACACTCAGCGTCTTCGGAGTGCTGACCTTGGTAGCGAATCTCGGGCGAATTGGAATCCTGGGAAGGTGGAACGGGAAGGAAAAGGTGGAACGAAGTCAGCTTCGGATCTTTTCGACAAAGGACGGAAATGTTGGAAAGAGGAAGGAGCGCGTGGGCATAGCCTCACAACGCAACAATGCAAGCAAAGGTGGCGGTCATAGACGGCGCGCACTATCAACCGAGCGCTGGGCAATCGGGATGGGGAAGAAGGAGGAAAGGGGAAAGGAGGCAATGAAGAGTGAAAAAGAGAAAAGAAGGTACTCACGAGTTTGAAGACGTCGCCGAACTTCTTGATGAGAAGTGCTCTGCTACAGGCATCCCATTTCTCCTTGTTCCCGAGCTCGTGGATTTCGAGGCACGAGAAACATCACTGAGGCGAGCCGGAGAGGTGTACCTTTGGCGGTGATCCCCTTTCCCTGGTCCTCCTTCATACCCTTCTTGGTATCCATCACTCCTTCCATCCACTCCTCGTTGAGCCCCGCATCTCTCGCAGGACGCGCGATTTCCTTGCGGAAATCCTCCATTCTCTGAGCCTCCGCCTTCCTGCGCTCATCCTCATCGAGCTTCCTCTGCTCCTCCTCCTTTGCCTTCCCCTCCGCCAGAGTCACCGCGTCAGTTTTCATCTCTTCGATGGTGGCGAGCAGCTGCTTCGGCAGCGGGGCGAGGGCAAGGTTGGCGGACAGGATGTCGTCAACAGTGGAGGGAGTTGAAGGTGGGAGCATGGCGCTGTCGAATTGCTGGGTTGCTGAAATGGGGTCAAAAAAGAATTAAGCCTTAAGAATGACAATCCTCGATGGATCTTGTTGAGTCAATCGAAAGCTTTGGTCTCAAATGCTGAGGCTGCTGGCCGCGATGAGAGCGCAGCGCCAGTTTCACAGGTGCGCGCTTCCCAAAGATTTTGCTAACACTTCTGCACTTCGCGCCCCAGGAACCGAGCAACATATTACTCAATTCCAAGCATGGTTAGATTACCACAACAAGTTTCTGCTTCCATGTCTGATTCATGATGTGTGTTGAAGTCAACAGTACCACACTATTGGGATTGTCTTAAAAATGTGGACAACATCAGCAATTGGAGTAGTGCCGGCACTGGCACTTGGGCCGGCTTTCACGTGCATCTTCAAATATCGAGCTCCACTTATCACAAACTTTGGTGCAGTACATTTGTTTTATAGGATTTGTAGCCTTGACTCCAAGTCAGCTACCGGATCTCCAGCAAGTGCCATGATGCAAAGGCTGGAGAGCAAGAGACGGAGCGTGCGTGCAGAGGTGCGTGCGGAGGGAGGACTGGGGAAAGGGCTGTGACAGGGGAAATCTTGGGGAACCTAACATCTGACTCGTACGACAACTCATCCGCCCTACATGTTATTCTCGGGGAAAGGCTCTCAATAGCTTCCGAGCCGGTGCCTGGAAGAGTGATCCTCTTCCAGCACTTCTTGCCCCTCCCCTCTCTCCAGTACCTGCTCGACAATGAGTGACTTTGAGTGCCAGCTTACTTTTTCCAGTATGTGACTCTACCAGTATCTTGCTTGTCCTGGCTAAACCAAATATCATTGCAGAAAACTCTTCTCAATACCGGTTGTTCTCCAGCAGTCTTTGAGTGGTCACCGGTACTGCCAAGCAAGTACTGCAACTGGCACCTTGCTGGCTCAGCACACTTGCTTTGTCTTTTCTCCTACACCTTTAGCTTGGTTGGCACACTAATGTTTCTCTGTACAGGTTCACAGTGCTCTCCGCATCTCAAGATTGGCACATCTCCAAGGAGAGTCAAGCTTAACCCTCCGGTTTATATTAAGAAGGAGAGAATCGAGGAAGTGAGGTTACTACAGGAGCGATTCAACAAACAAGATGAGGACATTTCCATCTTCGCGCGCGTTCACCCTTCGCCTTTGCCCTTTCCTATCCCTACCGGTCCTAGAATTTCAAACAACAACTCTCAGCCCTCGCCATTGTCAGAATCAGGGTTCCGCGCCTCGTGGTCCGCGATTTGCCCCTTCGCAAGGCTCCTCCTCCACTCAGTTCGGATCTTTCATCGTTCACTTCTGTCTTTTTGGACACAAGAGTTTGAGATAGGCCCCTTCGACTTCTACTAAGGAAGTACTCACTAATCGACTGTTGGACGCGCGCTAGTTGATTACTTAGTCGTCGGAACTTGGATTACGCGGCGCCTTACTTCCTAGACGGGGCGTTTCTTTCGACTCGCACATATCGGGGCAACCTTGTTGGATTCAGATACTACTTGAGATTATCCACATCTTTTACTAAAGGAAGTTCCTCTCATCTCTCGTGGATGGCGCGCACGCGAGACTCGAAGTTGCATTAGCTTTGCAAAGGCCCAGCACTACTAGCTTTCCCTCTCATCCGCTACCGGACCTCCTACCCAACCTCACGGTTTAGGATGAATCTACTATGGAAGACTCAAGGAATAGCCTCCACCCTCTCATTTACGCGCTTGTGGCTGGGGCCCGGGGAGGTATCACCTCTTTTGATGCAGCACGTGAAGCTTTATGGCTTTGCTACCTATCAATTTGGCTTTGCTGGAATACCACTGATAATGGTCACCCTGACTGGTGTGATGCAGAGGAGTCAGAGGAGCATATTAATCCTGCCTCTCTTCCTCACATCCCAAAGCCCGAGAGTTTTCCACAGACTCTGTAGGGACAAGAAAAACAATAGGTAAACCTGTGATCCAATCAAGATTCATAGGAGTTGATTGAGACTGTACACACTCCCAACCGGGATATATCATTGATCGCACCGTGACGTCATCCGCTGCCCGACTGGTGAAGTGGCTCAACACGCCGGTTTCCGATGATCTGTGTCCAACAGATAGTGTGTTAGCCGGAGATCGTGGGTTCGATCCCCACGTCGGGTACACTGTTTTTTTCCCTTGTCACGGTAGCAGTCCAGCTGCTCAAAACCGGTGCAGAAAGTTTTGAAACTGTGCTTTAAACACAAATTGAATACCCGCACCGTTTCCTTGAATGAGCTCGCGCGCGTAGCGGCTCCCCTTCTTGGCTGTGTGGCGGAAAAAATTGTGAACAGCAAGTCTCTTTGTCATCGTTGGAACCAACTGAAGGGTGCGTGACTGAGTATCTTCGAATCTCATCACCGCAAGCCTTTGCTCGAGGTGTCCGCTGCATCCAAGTATTATGTGTTTGCCGTACCATTGGTGTTTCAGCTTGTAGCCTGAACACAATTGAAACCTACAAAAGCCCAGAATTCTGTGCTGATAATGTCGATGATGTTTTTGAGCACCTGAAGGCAACGTCTGGCAAAGTGTGCCGGGCGTATGGTTGCTCTGGCCAGGTCGCGCAAAAACTCCGCGAAGCAAAGCCAACTCTGCAACCGGGACTTTGTCTTTAGCTGAGATGCGGTAAATGAAGACTCATTTAGGAGGAGTTATAGTACAACAATGAGCAGCCCAAGACTGTTGGCCACCCAAGTCAGCGCCTGAACGTATCAATGTCCCAGTCCAAGAATTCCCACCTTCCGGACCCCGGACTCCAAGAAAGTCCACACAGGGGAAGCAAGTGCTCCATAATCATCACCGCTTCCTCCCGTTATCTTTCTCCGTCTCCGCCTGTCGACCTGTCCCCGAGATGTCCTCCCAGACCTTTGTCGCTCGCCCCATAGCGTACCGCATCGCCATCCCACTCAAATCAAATCCTCCACTTTCTTCCTTAGCCTTTACTTTCCCCTTCACTCCCTTTCCTTTCGCCTTTCGGGCGTTTCCACCTTGCGTCTTATCCGCCGACCCCGTCCCCGGATTCGAGAGGAAGGTTAAAACTCGATCTTTGACAAATTTGACCGGATCCTGCAAGTCGGCCTCCTCGAATGGATCATTCCACTCTCCATTCTCGTCTGGTGTCGCCCACGTCTTCCTTTTCCCGCTCGCACTTCTCCCGTTGCTCGACCGCTTCGCCCTGCTCCCGCCTGATCTCATGCCCGCCCAGGAATCCAATCCTCGCTTTCCCGTACCGTATGCGCTACCAGCTGCTTGTCCGACTCCTTTGGCGCTGTCCCACCATCCAGCGGTACCAGACGTCGCGCCTTGGTACGCTGCCGCCACTGTCGCTGCGACGAGACCGTATTTGACGGCCAGGAAGGCTGTTCGGAGGAAAAAGCGAGCTGTGGAGTAGACCGAAAGGAGGGTAAAGTAGAGAGTGAGGAGGGAGAGCGCGAAAGGAACGAGTGACGAAAGGGAAAGGGATGTTGGGTCAGGAAGCGAATTGACGACTGTTGAGAGTGTGGAAGCAAGGCTATTGGGTAGGTAAGGCGAAATGGCGTCCAGGAAATCGTTTATTTGGTCCATTGTCGTCGCTTAACGTTATTTGACGTGAAAGGAAAGAGAAGAGAGAAGATAGGCAGCATGACGCTCACGCAAACCTCCGTGCGCCCGAAGGTTCGGCCCGCGTGCCGGTTTTGTTTTCTTCAAATCGTCTGCATGCTTGCTGTTTCTTCAACCCAAGATGGCGCCGCCAAAACTTCCGTCCGTACGTTCAGGAAGGTTTTGCCATTCCTGCGCTTGCCCTTGCTGACGGCCTGACCTCGACGCACAGCTCCGCTCAATTGAAACGCGAGATCGACTCGTCGGTCATCTCAACCACCTCACACCAGCACAAACTATCGCTCTCGATGGATTCAAAACTAAGCTAGCAGCGGATGGCTTCTACACTCCTGCCACCGAGACCGAGGAAGCAAGCTCTGACGAGCCAACCTTGCTGTAAGCCAAATGTTTCGGATTGCCGACGAACGAAGACCTCGCGAAGACAATTTGGGCTGCTCAGGCAGTCATAGGTGGAGGGAACGACGCGAGGCGTCCCTTGTGCTCGCTAGGGGACTCGGTGTGCTAGGCGAGTGCGCTTGGTCACGACGAGCGGAGCGCGGGAACGACATGCCGAGGAGTCCGAGAGCGACATATTGACGCGATTCTTTTGCCTCCACCCATAGACGATTTCTTCGGGCTCGCAAATTCGACGTGGCTGGAGCTTACGAGCAGTTCACCTCCTCCGAAAAGTGGCGACGAGAAGCCCACGTCGCGGAGACCTACGATGATCATCCAGTACCCGAATTTAAGGAGACGGTGCGTTTCGTGGTGCTCAAATTTTTATCGAATGGAAGCTGATCGATTCGTTCTCGTTTTATTCGACAGGAGAAAGTCTACCCTCAGTGGACGGGAAGGAGGGACAAAGCTGGTCTCCCGGTTTACGTATTCAAAATCAACGGACTCACAAAAGACGCTATCAACAAATACAATGCTCAGCCTGAACGTTTGGATGTCAGGATGATCGCTCTGTACGAGGTACGTCTTTCGCTAGCGGTGGTTGTCCAGTTATGCTGATGCGCCACCTTTTAGCATATGGTGCAATTTGTTCTTCCCTTCTGCTCAAGCGTGCCTCATAGTCACCAAGAAGTTCCCATCTCCGCTACGACCACCAGTTCGTGTTTATCCTTTCTCTTAACCGCCGAAGAATCAGTGTCTGAAGTCGTTTCGCTGCACTCCAGTCGTCGACATCTCGGACGTCTCCCTCTCTCGCTTCTGGGCGCTTCGGTGCGTCGCGTCCTGGTTCCCCTCCTCCAGAGTTTTTTGTCGCTAAGTATTCTATCTCAACAGCTCGCACATGCAACGAGCATCAAACCTGGCCAACCAAAACTACGCCGAAACCCTGGGAACAATCTACATCGTAGGAGCACCCGGCTTCTTTTCCGTCGTCTGGGGTTGGATCGGAAAGTGGTTTGACCCAGGAACGGTCGAGAAGATTTTCATTCTTAAGCACGATGAAGGTTCGCGCGATTCTCTTCCGAAGACTCTTTTTCCTGTTTATTCATAGAACTCTATTCTTTCCGTCCAGTCCTCTCCACCCTCACCCGTTTCATCGAGCCCGAAAACATACCAAAGCAGTTCGGAGGGGAGCTTCCTTGGGCTTATGGAGACATCAACGGACCCAGCCTCGATGAGGCAGAGAAGGAGACTTTAGGGCTTGATGAGTGTCCCCGGGGAAGTATTCGGTGGGTCCGAGGAGAGGTTGTCATCAAGGGAACTGGACGGACGCCGGAAGAGCTCGCCAAGTGCACACCGAAGAAGAAAGCGGTCGTGGAGGAGAAGGCAGTGCCAGTCGTTGCCCCCGTCGCGGTGGTCACTCCAGTCGCGGAGAAGACGGTCGAGCAAGCTGTGGCCGAGGTCGAGGCAGGAAAGGCCTTGGCGCCATCTATCAGCGACGACGCGACGATTGCTGTGCCGGCAGATGGAGAGGGGGCGGGTGATCACGATATTTGGACGACAGCGAAGGATAACGTTGCCGCACCCGTCAAGGATCTCGCTGCGACTTTGGAGGGTACAACGTTGTAGAGACTTAGATACTCGCTTTTATTTGCAGACTTAATTTACCCGTGATATGTGCCACGACCTGGTTTTATGTGTGATAACCCTCCCTAACAAGGTGTTCATGAGGCTTGCCTGCAGTCGAGACCCTTGAATTTACTTCGGTTTTCACTTGTCTCTGACCAGGCTGGAAGTGTCCCCGCAAACCAAATTACTCGGCAAGTCCGCGAGAGTCCAACCGTACACTTCGCGTTTCACATGTGAGTCTCGAAGGTCCATGCTTACGGCTGAAACTCGCCTTTCCGCTAATAAATTCACGAAGCGATCATAGGAAGACGACCAAGGACCACCGCGTGTATTCCTGTAGTCGCATAAACAGGGGAGTTGGAGCACAGGCGGAGGGCTGTGCATAGGTGTCAATTTTGTACATACGCCGGACTTGAGCTGGACTGACTCGCTTATGTACGTCATAGTGAATTACAGTACAGTCCGCCGTTTGTTTTAGATAAAAGAAGTCGGGGGCGGAGCACTATATCACGCGCAAATGATCCAGACTGATTGCTCACTCTCGCCGGTTTGCACCGGGCTATGTAATGATGTGACTCATTCCAATTGATTTCATTCCCATCTCAGTACTTTCCTATACGAGAGCACATATTCCTAGCTCAGGCGATCATCTGGAAGACTCTTGCACTTTTAGTTTTCATTCGCCACACCCGACGCCAAGAACCCCAACACTCCCCCACATACCAGATGAAGCGCAGTGCTCGCTCCTACACTTCATCTGATGATGGTAGCTACGGAGGCTCTCCTGATCATCCTCCAACTCGCAAGGTCAAGAAGACGCGTACTCGTCAACATCATTCGTGCGAGCCGGTGAGTGATGGTCGTGAAGTGGAGGTCGTGAAGTGGAGGTCGGCCCGGGCAAGCAGAGGCTTATGAGTACTTTCCCCACTTAGTGCCGTCGACGGAAAGTAAAATGTGATAGACAGTCTACTTGCTCGAACTGTCAGATGCATGGATTGGATTGCTCGTGGGAGGACGCAAACCCAACGTGAGTGCGAAGTTGCGAAGTTGCCTTCGAGTACGGCTGCACTGACCGTCCTTATCGATCATACAGGACAATCTCGGACTCAGATATTATCAGGTCTCTGAGAGATGAGATCACTCGACTGAACGAGCTCGTCAAAGTCCTTTACCAGTGCGCGGCGTCGACTTCAGCTTCGCACTTGGCGGCGTCAGCGCCGGCGCCCCTTCCTACCACTCGTCACTTCCTTCCTTCCCCGTCAGCTTCCCCGTTCTTTACAAGCTTTCCTCTCCCTCGTCAGACTTCATTTCCACCGCCACTACCCGAGATTTTACAGGATCAACTTCGTCTTCGTCAACAACTCACCTCCCCGGATCACCAAGTCGCTCAGCAGGTTGCATCGGCGAGCACTATTTCGACAAACGAGTGTGAGCTCCCTTCCTGGCTTCTGGAAAAGCTGGAAGAATCACTCGACAATGGGCCGGGAGTGATCTCGTTCCCTCTCATTGATCGGTGATTTGCCGCCGGTTGTGAACGCCCATCAATTCAGGGAGCTTTGGTCAATGTACACATCCTCATGGACACTAAGTTTGATGTCAAATCAGTATGTACTTAGGTTGACGTTGTATGAAATGTAGGCAAGCTGTGAAATGGCTGGGGCTAAGCGATGGTGAGTTTCCGAGCGATGGTAATCAACGCTTCAAGCAGAACGGGACCTGCCTTTGATAAGAAAGAAAGCTGGTGGCGTTTCAAAGAAGCTAGTACAGTCCAGGTAATACTCTCCAGTCCTCGTTCCTACGACCTAATTCCGCGCATCTCGCTATCCATCTCGCCCTCCTCCAACGTATGATTCTCCTCCTCTTTACCAAACCATTTTTTAATACTTGGCAGCGCAACGACCTTCTTTCCGTTCTCATAACTTCCTTCCGACGACCGACGCATAGGCGGAAGATCCACCACCGGCGCCGGCGGGAGGGCTACCTTTTCAATCCTCGAGCGCTCTTCCGCGACGCTGAGAAGAGACTCCAATGAGCGAGATTCGGGCGCTGAGGATGGTCGAGGTGGGTGCGCGATGTGACGGGGTGCGGGGGCTGATGTTGAGTAAGATGAAGTAAGTGGCGGGGCAGCGAGGGTAGCAGTGTCTTGCGGGTGTGACCGCGATGGACGGTCATCCGCTGGAGGTGGAGAATTATGATAATCTGATTTTGGGTACGGAAGAATAGAGTTATGGTGGGCTTGAGGTGGTTGTTGCCCAGGTGGTCGAACTGCCGTTTCAAATGCGGATCCAGGTTGAGCTGGGTGTGCGTGTCCATGCGGGAGTGGAATGTCGGAGAGGTTGCCTCTTCCTTGTTCCCAACTTTCTTTTGCCTGTGAACGATGAGCCCCAGCCCATCCCGAAGCCATCGAATCGTAGCGACGCGGTCCGGGGGGCGCCGCTGCCCAAGTCGAACCGCCACTTGTTCTTCGCACTTGTTGCTCTTGCTCTGGCCCAGCACGGTCACCATCCTTTCGATCCCAGGATCCCCATCCCGCCGTCGAGAATCCACGTTTGTAATAAGTCGCGTCTTGTTGTGGCATCGATTGCTGAGGCGCAGGTGGCGAGGGAGGAGATTGTACTCGCGCCACTGGGGGCTTTGTGATAGATGCCCTCTTCTTGGGAGGGGGGCCGACTGGTTTTCGAGAGCTGGTGGAGGAGGCTGAGGGAGCTGTAACCGACGTTGACCGAGTGGTAGACGCGGAAGAGTAGCCACCATCTGAGCCTCCAGTCAGGTTCTCGGCGCGAACAAACTGCTCCGCTTCCATTTCCACTTGCTCGAGTCCTTCCAAAGTGAGATTGAGCTGTGAAGAGAGGGCTTGGATTTCGCGACGAAGGCGAGTAATCTCGCCTGCGTTTTGGCGGAGAGGAGAGGCGGCACTGAAGTGTTTGAGGGCAGAAATCAGGCCGGAATGCCTCGGACTTTGGTTGAAATTGTGTAGAAACTTACACTGTTGTGTCTGGAGGCTCGCCAGCCCACTTGCATTCGACGTTCCTCAGCGCACAGGGCGAGCATGGGTACGTCCGATCGCACTGCGTGAGACAAATCAGCGCGACGCGAGATGAAGGTCTAGGGAAGACGCCCTACTCTCATTTTCTTAATTCGGCAGTTTTCGCCTGGGTATGGGCGACCGAGTCAGCATGGGGGAGCATGTGGAAGTCCTTGTGATCCGGGGAGCGCCGCGGGGAAGTGGTAAGACTCACAGTTGAGGACGCGAGAGGACCTGCGATTAGACACACTGGCACGAACGTGTGCCGGCGTGTTCTTCTGCGGCACAGGTCGAATAACACGAGGAGCGTGTTGCGCCTCCCCGTCGTTGTTGCTGCCCTCCTCCTCGGCGTCGGCGTCGACTGCTCGTCCAACGGTCGACCAGGCCCTGCGAACACCGGGACCAGACGTAGAGGCCGAAGAAGTGAAATGAGAATGCTCTGTACTCTTGCTACTGCCCTGCGCTGCTTTCCCGCGCGCGCCCATGTCGATTTGATTGAGTGGGTGCTCCTCGGACTTTGACTTGGCGCGGACGATGGCGGTCGACACAGAGGGTGGTTCTCTGCAAAATGGTGGGCGGATACGTCTTTGATTGCTTCTGAGCGAAGAGTGGTAACGCGGTGCGCAACTTTTGGTCTCCAAGCTCTGAACGAGGACGGGTAGGAGGACCAGAGGCAGCTGGGCCCACCCACGCCGCGGACGTTATTCCGCGCGGACGACACCCCTGAAATCGGAGCTTCTCTTCTTACTTTTCTTCGCATGTGAGGAATGCGCGACGAAAAAATGACACTCTACAGGTACCTCCTCCAGGTCGTACAGAGTAAGAACATTAAGCATTCTCCCGTACAACATAACACATAGCTCCATCCTACGCCTCCCTTCATCGTCCTGACGACCTAATCTCTCTCACGCGGAGCTAGGTCATTCTTCATCCTCGGGAATTGAACGATATCCGTCGTTCTCGTCGCCATAGGTCCCAAGCCCTGCCGCAACGAGTGCGACGACGGATAGGACCGAAAGGGACCAGGATGTAGTTGCCATAACAAAGGCAGAGTCTGCAAAACAAAGTTGGCTTAGTAAAGGGAGCTAGTTGGACAGATCTTGTCTGCCATTCCCCTGTCTTTTATGGCCGTTCGGTGGGCCCACTCTGCGAGACGTGGGGTGGGTAATCTCTCGAGGTCTTGTGCCACAATTCCCCAAGTTCCGCTCTCACACCAATGGAGCAATAGAAAATCTGCTCACCAAGTTTGCAGCCGACCCAAAACCGGTCGCCCGTCCTAAACTCATGCAGCACCAGCGCAAAGGCGGTTACCAAGAAAACGATTTGAAGTGAAGAGAGAAAGGCGGGCAGTTTCCATCCTGTCGCCCGCTTGGATCGTGATGATGAGATTAGAATGGCGAGAAGCGAAAATGTCGACGCGATGGAAAAGATCAAGGCGAGTTGGGTGAAGTAGCTGTGTGTGAAGGTCGGTAGTGGATCGGAGTGGGTGGATTGCAGGGAAAGGAACCAGAAAAAAAATGCGAAGCGCCGCGTCAGCTTCAATTTCAATTTTCTGGGTAATGAATTGTGCCAGCCGGCTCGGTCGCTCGCTAAGCTTGAGGTGGCGGAAGGGTGGGGAGCTGCCGCCGCGCACCAGCTGCCGGTACTTGCTCGCCCGACCTCGATGAACCTCCAAAATCAATCTCGAAGGGAAAGAGCTCACCCAGCAGTGATCCAAGAATCGCAGAATGACCAAGCCGGCTCGTCCTCATCGTCGCCCCCACCGTGGCTACTATCCTTCTGCTTCCCCAAGCGCTTCCTCGCCTGAGCCGCCTCAACCCTTTCGAACCCCATTTCCATACTCTCCACTTCCACCTTCGCTTCGGTATTCCAGCCAGTCAGCCTACCTTCGCCACGACTGCAATCGAGGGAGCGCGTTGGAAACTTCCGGCAAGAAGTCGATGGCTCGGGTGTGAAGGGAAGGATGGTGGTGCTGCAGCGCTGGAAGAGGCCGTATGTTGTTTGGAGCTTGATGGGAGAAGAGGCTGGAGTGGTGAATGTGATCCTATGAGTGGAATTTGCGTCAGCATAGCGGGGCGAGGCGACCCGCATGGACAGGACCTGCCAGTTCGGTTTCAGCAGGGATGAGAGATTGAGCGAGAATGAAGTAATCGAAACTGCGAGTACACCAACGTAAATTGACACTGCGACCATTGTTGTAACTCTTTCTTGACAGTCGTTGAAGGTTGAATATGGGAGGGAGACAATGTTTGCGCACAACGGCGACGTCATGATCACTTTAGAGCCCGAGGCGACTCAGACTCGACACCGTTTCGTGGTTGTGATACGTACAACAACATCATAGAAATTCAAAAACATGCAATGGTTTCAATTTACAGGTACCTTTCTACATCAAAGAAGTTTATACATCAAGCAACAGAGGTGTGGGAAGTAACGAGAGGGTGCGACGTCGACGGTGGCGGAGGTGCTCAGTTGTCAAACTTGAGTCCATCACGCGGTGGCCTCTCTTGAATCATAGAGGCCTTGGCGTTAGGGTCCTAATAAGAACAAGCTGAGGGTCAGTCGTTGGTGGTCGAGCGTGTATTCGGTTTTGTGCGACCAGGCCCCACATCCGGCGACGTAGGGCTGACCAGCATACCAAAGTAACCAGACTTACCTTTCCATAGGCCCAGTAATAGGTCGCACCGACTAAACCCACGCCGGACCACATCCAGAAGTAGGCAAAGCCGTTCGAGTTTCGTTGAGGTGTGAGCTGGGGTGCGTGTGGGGCAAAGGATGAGGCGTAGCGGGGAATAATCTGGGTGGTGAGTTTGAGTCAGCCTACATAAACCAGGAGATTTGCGACAGGGAGAGACGTGGAAGTGCGTATGGGAAAATTTTGGAGGAAACGTACCTGGGCAGTTCGGAACACAGCAGTGGTACGGAGAGGCGCGAGCATGTTAAAGTCTTATTCTAGGAGTGGCTAAAGAGGTTTGGAGGACGAGATGTGAGGAGAAGAGAAGAGTGAAGCAGCTTCCGAACTTATAAAGGCAATTGCGAATTGAGATTCAGATTGCACACCTGACCTGGGGCGTCATAGTGGGGCTCCACTTTTGTTGCATCGGCCGCGAGGGCCCAAAAGTTCGCCCTAGGTAGTCACATTCCAACCATCGGTGACCGATGATTTGCCTACGGTGTTCAAGTCGAAATCTGCCAGAAGCTGACAGAAGCATGCAAATCTCGACCGTAGCGAGAAGCAACGGATCCCAGCGTGCGCACCTTTCTCGGCGCATTTCCGCAGAGGTGTTTTGGTTAGATTCCGCTGCTCATCGATGATATGCAGAGCATGGATTATGTACATTGAAATCTTCGTACCTGCCTTCAGGCCAGTCCGACCTTGCCACGGTTCTCCTTCGCCTCTGCCATCACCTCCCCGGGACGGTTGCGCCGAGTTGAAGTCAAATGAAGTACTCGGCCGCAAATCCAGTGAGAAGGAACGAACCGTAATGCGCGAAGAGACAAATTGCGGTGATGAGATAGAAAACGCCACCGATGGTTTGGTAGGGAAACATTATCGACCGTGATGTGGTCAGTCGTCGGGCGTTCAAAGGTCATGTTTTGCAGGAAAATTTCTCATCCGAGGCGATTTCAGAAGTGTTCGTCGAGAAATGTAAGACTCACTAGCAATGCCGGAAGACCAAACCTCGAAGGTCGGGCCACGATGGACTGACGAAGCGACGCCCCGGCGACTGTACCTGCGTTCACCTGTGCAAATAGGCAAACCGACATCAACTGACACAGCCTGATAAGGCACTTATACAATCTCTCTCTTTGACAGCCTCGCTCATTGAAATACTTTACGTTTGAACCAAAACAAGAATTTCGCGCGCCGAAACAAAACACACATAGGCGCATCCCCCACCCGCTCAGACTGACAAGCCCCACTCGCCACATCCTTCTACTGCAAATCTGAATCACCGTGAATCACCTCCTTCATCCCTGACCTTCCACTGAATCATATGCGCTACTTGGTTTTCTCTTCTCAAAGCAACGAGTCCATCCTGCAAATTCAACCCCGGGCGGAGTCAGCGTTCAATCCCCCAACACCTTCGTAAAAAGAATCGAACACTCACCTCCTGAAGATCTCCAAAGCAGCCGCCACAATCTCCAAATGCAACTCCCTCATACTCTGTTCATCCCTTTTCTCCTCCCCATTCCCTTCTCCAAGTATCTCCGCTCTGGCCCTTCTCCCAATCTCCGCCAAGTTAGCGCCTTCCCTCTCTCCCGCCGCCGATCCCACTCCGATCCCACCTCCCCTAGCCGGTGCAGCGACCGCCCCAAACGGCCACTGGGAGAACTCAGCCAAAAGTTCATCACATTTTGCGAACGCTGCTTCCCTCGCGTCGTACCCCAAGTGCACCAAAGCGTTTTCAAGGACGTTTGCGGCAAAAGCTGCGCAGACCATAGACACGGCTCGGATTGTACGGTATCGAACATTTTCAGAGTACAGAGAGGAGGCGGGGATAGCGGCGGTTCGGGAGGTGAGGAGGGAAAGGGTTCGCTGCAGAACGTCGTCTTTGAAGGTTGGGTCGGAAACTGGGTGAGTTGCCATGTCGAAGAGGAGGAAATTGCGCTTTTCGGTACGAAGAACGCCCTTGTCGACGAGTCCTTTGGCGAGGCGCTCGCGCACCTGTTTTAGTTGGTAGCCGATCTTCATCACATTCCATGTCTCGCCTAACATTGATTGTGTAAGCTAAAATGAGGTGGTTGGAGAGGTGAAGGAGAGACCTACCGGACATGAGGTCGATCCAAGTGCCGACGCTCATCTTCTCAGAGACTTTCATCATCTTAAGCGCCTCGTCAAGAAGCACTTCTCCTGTGAGCCGTTCATCGATAACTTCAATATACCTGTCCCCCATTCACTTCTTCGGTCAGTATAGGTCCTGTTCTGACGTGAGTAGCACAAGGCGGGCAAAAGACTGACCTATCTGCGAGTGGGAATCTCCGACGATTTGGGTCTCGCACCATGGCAATTCGATGTCGGAGAGCGAGTTCTATAATGAAGAAAAGACGAGGTCAGCTAGCAGCTAGATGAAGCGAGCAAAGTAAGCTGACCGATTACGATACAGCCTCGTAGCGTGTACGAGATGTTGTCGTTCCAGAATGACTGCGGGGACCGAGGATCAGAGCTGTTGCCAGTGTGCGGTGTATTTAATGAATACTCACAAGATAGCCCTGTAAATTGGGAGTGCTCGATCAGTGACTGTTTGGAGGTACGAAGGGAAGTCTGGGCGCGTGTCTGGAATGCATCTCGGAAGGAACTATCCCGCCCGAGCAGGTAGGGTAACAGACGAAAATGCGTCCGGGTAGAGAATTCCTTTGCGGGAACGAGGACTGGAGTGGCGTCCTTGTGCTGGCTTCAAATGCTCCGAGCGTGGAAGCGGTGGCTCCGTCCGCAGTAGCCTCTCTCCGGGCGCTCCTTCAGATTCGATTTCGACCCCTTTTAACTGCCAAGACGGCAGCAAAGCAAGAGATGTTACTCACCTGCTTATCCTTGAGTCCCAAGAGAAGTACCTCTTCCATGAGGGTGAGTTTTGGCATGACGCGCTCTTCTCCAGTTTCCATATCGCGCTCATCGTAAGCTACGCGGTGAGCTGGTGGTGCTTGAGCCGTTGGAGGTAGAGGAGTATTTGACCTTGAGGAAGTGGGATTGCCCGGAGTAGAAGTTGTTGGCGAGCTCGTTGATGGCCCTGCGCCTCCGGAAGCGCCATTTGTTCCGACTTGACTTGCCCCTCCTCGTCGACGCGAGAGACCGGCAGTTGACATTGGATCCCTCGGGTGTGAGTCTCCTGAGACTGGACTCGAACGACTGGGCTGGTTGGCGGTAGATTTGGAGAATTAGTGGGGCGGAGGGCGCTGGACAAGGATCAGCTTGAGAAGCGCAATCTTACACTGTGAACTACTCGCGAACTCGGACGGCCAGCTGCTGCCTTGCGCCGCCGTACCTTGACAGCGACACTCAACAACTCGTCAATCATGTAAGTCATGAAAGTACAAGGCAGGCCAAATTACTGCTAATGCCATCTTCGGCCATCATAGGTCGGCGATTGAATTGCTCAACCCTCGCGCAGAGAATGTCAGGCGCGCACAGGCGTTCCAGATCAACGTAATCAATGCCTCTAGTACCACCTACACCCACTCAAGCTAATGCAGGAACAAATTTGACAGGTCACCGGAGCCATGGGACTCGCAAACGTCGTCAAGAGCAACCTTGGTAAGGCTCAGCTTTAGCTGCCGTGTCGCGCGCCCACCGGGCGCGGCGGCGCCGTTTAGTGGGATGGGACCATTCGGGAAAGATAACAGGATGAAGATTATGGACTGGGATGGAATGGGGACGCTCGGGCTGCGCGCGAGGGCGAGACTCGATAGCTCTCCAGTCGCGTGCACCAACCCACTCCGAAACGCAGATTACTTACCATCAGCCACGCAGGTCCCCGAGGAACTCTCAAGATGCTCGTTGACGGTGCCGGACAACTCAAGATGACCAAAGACGGAAAGGTCCTTCTCTCCGAGATGCAAATTCAAGTCAGCTCATTCCCTCAGCACCTTCCACGCCCTTCCCTTTTCCACACTAATCGTCCAACTGCCCTCAAAGAACCCCACTGCCGCCCTTATTGCCCGAACCGCCGTCGCACAAGATGAGATGACCGGAGATGGAACCACTTCCGTCGTTTTGCTCGTCGGAGAGCTCCTCAAGCAGTCAGAGCGATACACTTCCGAAGGCGTTCACCCACGAGTCCTCGCTGACGGTATTGAGATTGCGAAGAACTCCCTCACCACTTTCCTCGACGGATTCAAAATTCCCTTCGACGCCGGACGAGACGTCGACTTTGAGATTCTCGAAAAGGTCGCCTTTACATCCCTCGCCACTAAGGTTCACAAGAGTCTCGCAAACAACTTGGCGAGGAGTTGCGTGGAGGCTGTTTTGGCGGTGCGAAGGGAGGGAAGGAAGGATGTTGTGGGAACTAAGAGGGGAGATAAGGAGGTCGCGCTTAAGGAGGGAGAGATCGCGTTCGAGCCTATCGACCTTCATATGGTCGAGATGATGAAGATGCAGCATCTTACCGACGTCGACACACGGCTCGTCAAGGGCCTTGTCCTCGACCATGGAGGACGTCACCCCGACATGCCGAAGCGATTGGAGAACTGCTTCATTCTCACCCTCAACGTTTCCCTCGAATACGAGAAGACGTTCGTCCTGTTTCAATGTTTGTCCTCTTTCCAGTCCTGTCTGACTTCAATCTCTATAATCAGTGAGGTCAACTCTGGTTTCTTCTACTCGTCAGCCGAGCAACGAGAGAAGCTCGTCGAATCAGAGCGCAAGTTCACCGACGCCAAGGTTCGCAAGGTTATCGAGCTCAAGAAGCTCGTCTGCGACGCCCAACTCGACTCGGCTGGCCGACTCGCGAACGGAGAGAAGCCGAAGACCTTCGTTGTTGTCAACCAAAAGGGTATCGACCCGCTTTCGTTGGATATGCTAGCGAAGCAAGGTATTATGGCGCTGAGGAGGGCGAAGCGACGTAACATGGAGAGGTGAGGCAAATTTCCTTGATCATCAACTAATGAAGAATGCGACTGATGCGCTATTGATGCGAACGCAGGCTGCAACTTGTTTGTGGAGGAACCGCTCAAAACTCGGTCGACGATCTTACTCCCGACGTTCTTGGACACGCCGGTCTCGTTTATGAGCAAACAATTGGCGAAGAGAAGTACACATTTATCGAGGAGGTCAAGGCTCCCAAGTCCGTTACTTTGCTCGTTAAGGGTTCGTCTTCCTCGTCCTCCCCCTTCTCTCCTCAGCACTAAACCCCCCCC
>JASZXU010000448.1:0-21375 GCA_035521515.1 Phenoliferia sp. Uapishka_3 | reverse complement strand
CCCTCTCCCCTCTCATCCAACTTCGCTCCATTCTCCAAAATCGCCAAAACCAATCTCGGAATAGCCGCCGCTGTTCCATTGAGGGTATGACAAAACCTTGGTTTTTCGGGTCCTTCGTGGGTGGAGGAGAGGTGTGATGGGGGGACGTGGCCGGCGGTCGCTTCGCAGGCTGCTGGGGTTTTCCATGGGAAAGGTTCGATTCCTGAGGGACGAGAGAGAGCAGCTGCAGGAGGTGTTGGGTGGTATCGGATTGAGAGACGAGAGGATTGGTAGGTGGTGCAGTTTGAGGCGGAGGAGAGCTGGGGTGTTGGAAGGAGTGGGTATTTAGTTCTTGGAGTTGTGGAGAAGGGAAAGGGGAGAGGGGATGAAAGGGACGTACCTCGCCCCATTTACCGCGTCCGGGCATCCAACACTCAATGTCGTATTTCCTGTGAGCTGAGGCTCCGAGTTCTTCTGTCGGCATTTCCAGTACCCTGTTTCCGTACAGACCCGTCAGTACTTCATTTCGTGGCGAAACAGGCTCAGGTAAAGAAAAGCAAAGTTCCGCCAATCCCGACACACTCACCTCAAGCTCAAACCCAGTCCTCCCAAAATCTCTTCCTGAACACCTCTAATCTCCTCCAGAGCTCTCCCACTATCCTCCTCCCCACAAACGACAACAAGTTCCACTTTTGAAAACTGATGAACTCTATAAAGACCTCTCGATTCCGAACCTCGAGCTCCAGCTTCCGCGCGAAATGCGCGACCTAATCCGACTCGTTTTATTGGTAGAGAAGATTGGGAGTAGGTTGTGGAGGCGGAGAGAGATACGAGGGGGATTTCGGCGGTGCCGGTTAGGCAGAGAGTTGAGGTGGATGTGGATGTGGGGGAGGATTGGGTGGAGAGGAAATAGGTTTGGGAGGCTTCGTCTGAGCGGGGTCTGCGCGTTGGGAATAAGGACTTTATCTCAGAAGACGAAAGGAAGAGAAAGAGAAAGAAGACTAACCGAAACCCACACCTCTCTGCTACCTCTGTCCTCACGACGTCCGGCGGCAACACAACACCAAAACCTCTCTTGGCAGCAATACTCGTCGCATAACTAATCAACGCCATTTCCAAAACAGCCCCACCATTCATCAGCACCGGCCAACTCGGTCCACTAACCAACCCTGCGCTCTCAAAGTCTGTCCATCTCAACTTTGAATCCGGACCCGACAAAGTAAGGTGATCACGATTCGGATCTGGAGGAGGCGGAGGAGAAGAGATTGGTGGACCGGATGTTTTGAGGACTTTTGCGTTCACTTCTGAACCGATTGGGGAGGAAGGATGAGAAGTGTTTGGGAGGGAGAGGGAGAGATCTGAGAGGCGAGTGGATGCGGTGGAAAGAGTCGATTCGAGTTGTTTTAGTTGTAATTTGATTGATTTGCCTTCTTCAGCTGCTTCTTTTGAGTTGTTTGAAGCTTTGTTACGCCGTTCCCTGAGAGATTGGATAGTCCGTTTCAAGGTTGTGGTTTGAGAGTGAAGGTTGATTATATCATCGATTGTGCTGGCTGGGATTGGGTAAGATCTGTCGATGAGATTCTTCTTGTGGAGGGATGGATTTGAAAGGAGGGAAGTGAGAGAGAGAGTCGGTGGGAGTAACTTTCGTGGTGGTGCTGCTTTTGGTTTGAGAGATGGGGAAGAGAGGAGTGGTGCGGAGCAGAAATCACATCGTTGTAGCCCAATCACGGGGCGGGGAATGCGGCGAATTCGAATCATTACGACGTGTAAGAAGGTCGGAGTAGCGCGTTGCTGCTCGTCCACACTTCGGCGACGCGACATGGCAAGAGTGCGTCCGTCGCAGTTCTTCTTCACCCCGCCACACATCTTTCACCTTTCTGCTCACTTTCCGTCTCTCGTATCTTTCTTTTCTTCTCTTTCCATCTTTCCCCGTCCACTCCATACTCGCCCCTTCCCCTCTTCAAAACGCGTCGACCTCCCATCCTTCAACACCTTCATGAGTTCCGAATCCAAGGATCCAACACGAATAGAGCTACTCAAAGCTTACATAGATGGCCATGGTGTCTCTTGGCACAGTCAGTCTTCTCACATCCTCACAATACCACAACTTTGCTCATCTTGAACTTTGAACCGGAGCTGTGTAGTGAGCCAAGGTATCCCTCAAAACGTCGGCCTATTCCTACATGAAGGACTTGATTTTGATTCTGAGGAATATCGGGCGAAGGCTATCACGCTGCTTAAGAATTTCTTGGTTCCGTTGGATGTACGGCGGCCTACTCGTTACCTACCCCCTACTTCCTGTTGAGAAAGTGGCCGATGAAGCTCACGTATTGTTTCAAACACTTCTGCAGAAAAAAACTCAGCCATCCAACGGCAAACCAGTAGACTATGATCAAATCGTTCGCTGGTATCGAGCAGGTCAACTACCCCTCGCTCAATCCGTCGATGCAGTCCGGTGGGCACTTGTGAAACTCTACCGGTACTCCAAGCCGAGCAGAATTGCAGAAGCAGCAGATGATACTAGAAAGGTGAGGACTTACTCACGCTATCCATACATTCAGCGAGTATTATCCTGACCCGTTCATCATGGTACAGATGCTCGAGTTGGCTATCGCAACCAGGGTCCTTGAAAACGAACAAAAAGGTGAAAATCGTGAATTTACCGATCCGTGAGCTTTTCTTTTTCCTGTTCATCAAATTTT
The DNA here is from genome assembly GCA_035521515.1 of Phenoliferia sp. Uapishka_3. Taxonomy (NCBI): domain Eukaryota; kingdom Fungi; phylum Basidiomycota; class Microbotryomycetes; order Kriegeriales; family Kriegeriaceae; genus Phenoliferia; species Phenoliferia sp. Uapishka_3. Next base: position 18,694 of record JASZXU010000448.1, on the reverse strand, counting down.
TCGGCGCTCAGTTTGTTTTACAGGGAGCTATTTTTATATGCTGGAGTTGCGGCCGAGTGCTCTGCGAATTGCAAGAAAGACCATGAGAAGGCAGAGAAACTTCTTGATGATGGATTGAAGTACAGTAAGTCTCGAAGCTTGTGGTACTTTCTACTCGTATTGACTCGCTTGTTCCGTCAGCAACCTCTATAGGTCAGCGTAACCCGCTTTGGGGCATGGCGGCTCGCGAGCGTTCGCTGAGGGCGCAAGGAAAACTTCAGGCTGCAGATTCCAGGCAAGTCCCGCTTTCTTCTTCTCAAGTTTTCAAGTCTGGGAGGATTTGATTGACCTTTTGCAACAACAACATATAGTGAAGACCGAATCGTTGCTTTTGTCAAGGCTCGACCTGGTTGTTTCAGCCCTGAAGCCCTTCGAGAACTTCTTCTCGCACCGAATCAAACTTCAAATCAATTGTTGGTTCGTCTCCGTGTTTCTGGCGAAGGTTCATCTTCTTCACCGGTAGCGCCGAAGGTTTCTAGTAAGGCGGCAAGCAAGGCACACGACCATTGTGAGAAGTGTCACGAGCAGGGTCTTCAGAGAGATTTGAGTTGGTGTGGTGAGCATTTTATTCTTTCTACCAGCTTGTCATTTGAGGAATTTGACTGATTTTGGTCTTTGTACGCATCGTTTTCAGGGAAATGCCGGACAGTCAAGTGTATGTGGTGCTCCAAGTAGCTACGGAAACGACGGCGCTGACGCTTCAACTTTTTTTCCAGACTGTTCCAAAAAGTGCCAACTTGGAGACTGGCTAGCACATAAGTACATCCACTCCTCTCGGCTGAGACAACGCGGGTGCCTCAGCTGACTTTTTGCCGTCTTTCCAGAGCTCAGTGCAAGTACGCTAGATTTTCATCCGAATTTCATTCTGTTCCCCAACTGACACCTCGTTACGTCGAAGAGCAATGGTCGCGTTAAGTCAGCAGCTTGAGGAGGTTTCGCTCGTCAAGGAAACTAGAAGCGAACTCTCTATGTACGACGAGTTGAACAATTGGTGTCATTTGATGCGAGAGCCTGTGAGTTTTTCCTACGTCCAACATAACAAGCTGCAATCTCTCAACATTTGGATATTTTGAGGTATTAATTCAATCTTCAATGCTGACTTTGTTATCAATTATTTCGCAGGTCACTCAAGCCTGTCTCTCAGCATTCGAACTCACCAAATCAAAATCAAAGATCAAGACTCACATTCTCCTCATCGAAGCAACCTGGGACAAAAGCTCCACCAAGCCAATCAATCACTACAACGTGATCAAAGCCGCTCTTTTCAAAAACAGTCAAGTCGATATTCTCCTTCCTGGCATTCGCAAGACTCTAGATGAAAGTATTGCGGCGGAACCGGAGAAACAACTTGAGACTACTCATGTTAGAGTTGTGGTTCTTGGGTCGAAGGGAGTCAACGCGGATGGCGGGTTTCAGGTGGCGATGATGCCCAGTTATGGGCAGCATCAGATTAGGAAAGCGGTCTTGGATGAGAAATGGTTGGAGACGCTCAGGACGAAGAAGACGAGCAATGAGTTTTGTTTTTGAGAGTAACACTGTCAGTTTGTGTATGACTTATACCTGGTGTGCTGGCTGCGGCGACCATTTTCATCTACTTAACACCCTACCCACAAAGAGGTCCCAAGATTCCTAGCCACATTTTTTTCTGGTAATCAGAGTACTCGACCAAATGATTTCCTTTCTTTTGATTGAGACATGCATTGTGAAAACGAGGAAGTCATTGGTGCGATGAGTACGAGCCATCGACACTGCGCGACGTTCCTAAAATGCGTTGAAATCGAATGGAAATTAACTCGGAGGACGTGGCGCGCGTTCTGTTGGCTTCCGTGCGCTCTCCCCGCGCGTGCTCCCAATCTCAACTTAGAAATGTAAGTTCATTCATCCCAGCTTCCGCCAAATTTGTGCTCACGAAAGATTTGATTGGGCAGGGCGGGGCAATACACCTACGACACCTCTGGGCAGTCGTACTTCTTCTTCCTGACTGTCCTCCTCCTCATCCTCATCCCATTCACCTACACCATTCTCCGAGGTGGCTCCGACAAAATTGCATCGAGGGTGCCTTACCCATGTACCGGCTGGAACAAAAAGTCGGACGAGGTCAGGAAGATCAGTCCGCAACGGAGTGGCCTTACCAAGAGCCACATTGCGTTGGCGTTTGGATGGGTGGCTTTTGCTTTTGTGATTCAAAAAGCTAGCGTACAAGTGGGAGAGGGATTGTTGTACGACCCGTATAAGATTCTTGGCATCGCTGCCGTGAGTGCGCTCGACCACCTTCCGAGTCCGCACCATCTGACGCGTTTTAAAACGGTAGGGAGCTACAGAAAAGGAGATTTCTCGATTCTACAAGAAAGCTGCTATCAAGTTGTGCGTTTCCCGATGCTGCTCCCATATGAATTCACCAGCACAGACGCTGACCCGAGGTTGCACCTGATAGTCACCCGGACAAAGTTCATCTCCTCGGCAACCAAACAAAAGAAGAAGCTTCAAACCATTTTGTGGAGCTCACAAAAGCCTACAAAGCGTTCGTCCCTTCCACTCGCATGGTCTTCTTTCCGGCCCGGCTGATGCGCGCGCACCATGCTCAGGTTGACTGATGAGGACATCCGCAAGAACTTTGAACTTTTCGGACACCCCGACGGCAAGCAAGAGTTCTCGCAAGGAATCGCTCTGCCATCTTGGCTCGTTGAGTCGAAGAACGTGCTTTGGGTCATGGGAGCTTACGCTCTCGTGCTGGGTATCCTGCTGCCTTACCTCGTCGTAAGTCTTCTGATTTCATGACTCGAGCACTAGAGTCTTGGGAATGAAGCTGATTCGCCACCGTTCGCCTCACAGGGAAAATGGTGGTACGGCACTCGCAAGCGCACGAAAGACGGCGTACTAAACACGACCGCTTCGACTTTCTTCCGCGGTCTCAAAGAAGAAACCACATTTCCCCAAATGCTCGACATCCTCAGTGCTGCCGACGAATTTGTGGAAGATGCTGGTTTGAAGAGTGCAAGAAAGGCGGCGGGCGGGAAGGAGAGCAAGGATGAGTATGCGAGGTTGGTTAGTCTTGTCAGGACTAAGGAGGGTGAAGCACCTGGAGCTGGAGGATGGGAAGGCTACAAGAGCTGGGGAGAGGGGCGTAAGAGAGCGAGGGTGTTTATTGGAGCGCATTTGTTGAGGATTAAGGTCGTTGATCAGCGATTGCTCAAGGGTTCGTCTCCGCATCCCATCCGCCCTAGAGTTCGATCGCTGACTTTCCCAATTCGATTAAATGACCGCAGAAAAACTCCTCACAATAGCACTCGCTCTCCCACTTACCACCTCCCTCTCCTCCATCGCCCTATCCTACAACTACCTCTCTTCCACAATCCTCATTCTCCACCTTCAACAATTCCTCCTACAAGCCGTCGCGCCCACTTCCTCTCCATTACTGCAGCTGCCTGGGTTCGAAGCAGCAGAAGTAGAGGAAGCCAGAAAGCTGGGAGTCCAGACCGTCAAGGAGTTTGGTGAGGCTGGAGCTGGAGTTGTGGAGAAGGTCTTCAAGGGTGCGGGAGAGGAGAGGATGAAGGAAGCTTGGGAAGTTGCGAAGAATTGGCCTGTTGTGGAGATTGTTAGTGCGAAGTTCCAAGGTGGGTCTCTCTATTTGTCCTTTTCGAATAATCAGGAGTCCTCACACGGTCGTTACCGCAGTCATTGGAGAAAAGGTCGTCACCCCAGGCTCTATCGTTTCCTTCACCGTCAAGATGCGCATCAACCCTCCTGGTCAATCAGCGAAATCAAACGAGCCAATCACGAACGGAATTGTCTCTTCGGCCGAGGGAGATTTGGTTGTTGGCGAGGAAGCTACGATTGACGAGCTGATTGGCAGGAGGAAGGAAGGCGAGGATGGGATCCAAAAGACTCCGTTAGCGCATGCGCCTCATTTCCCAAAGGTTCGTCTGCTTTTTCTCAAGTGCAAGGACAATTGAGAAGGAAAGCTAATGCGGATCACGGTGCGAGCAGAACCGAAAACCGACTTGGTACATCTTTATCGGTGACCACAAGCTCAACCGAGTTTTCGTCACACCTCACAAATTTACCGACATGGGCGACAAGGCAATTCGAACTGTTCGAATGACTTTCCCAGCTCCTCCTGGACCTGGATTGTACACTTTCCAGGCCTACGTTATGAGTGATTCGTTCGTTGGCACGGACGTACAAAAGGATTTGCGGGTGCGTTTCTGATCAGTTTCTATCAACCTTTCTCAAGCGCATGCTGATCATTTTTCTCACTCGCGAATAGATGAAAGTTGAACCACCACCAGCAGATGGCTCGGGATTGGATTCCGAGGATGACATTTCTGAACCGGATGAGGATACCATCGCGGGTCAGATGGCGTTGATGAAGGGAATGCCCGTTAGGCGAGCAGGAGATAGTGATGATGATGATACGTCGGGTACAGATGATGATGAGGTGGATGAGGATTCTAGTGATTCAGATAGTGATTGATATCGAAAGATGTGGAAACTACAATGTCGGCGAATGAAATCTGCAATGGGTGGACATGGAGCGAGCGAATGATTTACGCTGCCGAGGACCGACTGCCGCTTTATCATTCAAATCGCCGAGCTAGCACAAGTGACGTGCTGGACATTCGCGTTGAATTCGAAGGGCCTCAAATTCTGGCCATCAGGTCTGCCAGGTTATTTGAAGTCTCTCGAACGCGTGCGGAGGCCGTATAACGTCGATTCGTAATAGACGAGGCTGAAACAAAACTCCATTCTCTCGATACTGCGAGCTATGCTGTAGAACATTCTACTATATCATATCAAGCCTTCTTCTGCTCGCCATCTCACCAGCTCACACCAACGCCGCGTGGCCATAAAATCGAGTGGTCTTCCAATAATAAAACAGAAAATAGGGCGTGGGAAGGAAGTCAGCACACATTTTGTGAGTCAAAGACACCAGAGAGCACGCGAGATTTTCGTGCAGGCTTTTCCCCGGGAAGAAGCAAAGATCAAGCGATGGGGCTTCTGACACTGGCAAAGCTGGTTTCAACTTCGCTGATCAGCCCGTCCGCAAATTCCACTGAGACTTTCCTCTTTTAGACTCCCATCACAATGTCTAGCATCGAACAAGGTCTCACCTCTCGAATGCCTACCACATCGTCCGCCGAACATTTGATAGGCAGGACAAGGGCCGGACCGAGAGAGGAGCAGCCCATCCGTTGGTGAGACCATCAGCTTCTGAGCTGGACCAAGATCGCACCAGCTGATTTCGGCAGGCTTAGACTGGACTACCTGTCCCATTTCCCGCACTTGCCGAAAGCATGAAGATACCTAAAGTCGTGATGTTCCGAACGCTATCACCCCTCTTTTATCTGCCCATCTGGCCGCACAATACAGCTTTCCATAGGCGGGAAGCCAGGCAATTGAATATCCTACTATAGTAGATCCCGCGCCGGTGAACCCGATCTCGAAAGACATAAAAAGTGGCGCAAAGCTGCGACACTTGCCGCATGCTCGCCGCATACGGCGATTTTCCATCCCACCGACAGTTGACGAGATCGGTAACTCACGCGTTCTTTTGATTCCATGGCAGTAGTGTGCCTCCCGCGTGTGATTCGGATCTAAAGGAACAATTGAGTGAGACGGTGTGACCAGATTTTTAGCAGGCGTCAACGGTCTCACTCCCAACGCTCAAAAGACCTTCGCCAACCTATTGTTCCCGCACAAACCACTTTCCACCTCTATTGTGCGTTTTCAGTTCGAGCTTCTCCACCTTGGACATCAACCTCCACCCACAGCTTGTAAGTTCGACGTCGGCATTCAGCGGAAGGGAACAGCTCGCTGACTCTGCTGCACCTCACAAAGCCCGCTTCGACACTCTTTACACTCACAGGTAAGTACAAGACTTCTGGGATTTCAAGGGGTTTGACTAACACTATGCGACCTGCTACCGAAGGCCCACTTCGCCTTCGCATCTTCCACCCTCGACGCCTTTTCCACGCCCGTCTTCGCGTTTCTCATCCAGCACACTTTCATTCCACAAATCTTCTTCTCAACCCTAAGATGAAGCATTCTGCGTCCCTCCTTCTCGTCCTCTCCGCTATCGCAACATCTTTTGTCAACGCCGGGGCCTTCGCAGACGCTGGACATGGCAACTCAGAAGGACTCAAGAGGCATTTGGGTCACGGACACGGTCCTGAACCCGGATTGGTCGAATCAACACCGTTCGCAGACGAGCACCCGGCCGTCCCGCAACTCTTCCCCTCGCCCTCGAAGCGCCACAAGGAATACGTTGAGCGCGGCGGAAGGCTCATCCAGCAGCTGAAGAAGAGGGATTCGGACGCAAAAGCTGCGGCATCTCTGCCAACAGCGAGCCCAATAAGCACCGAAGTACCGCACAATTATGCGCGTTCTGGTTCATTTCATCCTATGACTGCCGCCATAGCAGGAATCGTTGTCGCAGGTACGCTTTTACCCTCCGACATAGCTCCCGAGATTGGAAAGCTGACAGGCGCTCGATTATACAGTGATCGCCTTCATTGTCGCACTCGCGTTCATAATTAGATCTTGGCGTCGAGGCCCCAACCTTCCGAGTAAGAACGGCGCCATTGGCTTCAACTCGGCACCTCGACCATTCCTGTCCAGTGCAGCCTCCCTACACAGCGTTTCTTCCAACGAAAAGTTCTCCGCATCTTACAAAGAGAACAAGGAGATGATGACTCTCCCTTCATACCAATCGCCACTTCCTCCTCCATCACCAGTCACTGCCGACATCACTTCCGCCTACACAGCCTTGACACCCCGCGCTGGTGTTTCCACTCCCATCGCCCCAACTTTCCCACAATATTTCCCTGCGCAACAACTCCCGGCATCAAAAGAAAAGGAAGTCGCTTCCCTATCACCTTTCCCCGTCACCAAGCCGCGGTCGCCGACCGCAGAACAACGCCGTTTCGCCTCCCCTCTGATTCGCCACAACTCGGCCCACTTCCGATCCTCCTCAACGCCGGCTGGCAACCGAGATGCTGTCGAGGAGCTGTCAGATGGATCCCCCACGCGACCCAAGCGTTACAGCGGAGACCATCTGTATGAGACGGGCATCCCATTCGTGGAACCTACCTCTGGGAAAGCGGTTTCATCCTTCTCAGACTCGGAGGGTCTCCCCCGTAACGTAGATTCGGATGCGAGGTCGGACTATGGAAGTGAGACGAGTGAGGTCAACGCCCTGTAGATAGCTTGACTTCCTATACCCAACGCCAGCACAGTGTTCCAATGTAGCATTTTTTGACCTTTTAGTAGTACTTTCGTGGGAATATACTGTAAATTTTTTAATATACCGTCCAACACTGCGAGACAAAAGAGGCGGGAGACAGTCAATTGCGCTGTTCGCAAATACTTCGAGTCCGAGTGGGCAACAAAGTGGCCACGAACCCCAGAACCCGCCCAGGAGCGAGAACAAATCTTTCCAAACTTTTCTTCACTTTCCACTTGCTGCAAAGCCCTTTCCAAAGTTGCTTGAAAATGCGTACTGAGTTTGCTGGGCGAAGGACTCACGCACGCCTTTCTTCCCAACCCGCTGACAGCTCTGCTAATAGTCATCTCGCAAATATGTTTCTATCCTGCTCGTTAGTCCTTCAACAACGTCTTTTTCGCAGCAACGGCGCAAGGTATTACTCGGCTTATAGGCGGATAATTTGTACAAAGTATCTAAACATCCATTTCATGGACCGCAGCCGCTTCCGAAGTCCTGCAGCGAGCGACGGCATTGTTGTCTGCTATCAGCGCGCGCCTGCTGTGGGTCATAAATCATGAGGATGTACAAGAGGCAAGTAGCTCCAGAGCTATACAAAGACCGGAGAGGATTGCGCCAACGGTACCACAGTAGAGTCCTGCGCTTCAGCCAGACGCCTGCCCTCGAAGCGCTGAGCTTCAATCGAGGGTGAAAGTTTTTTCAAAGAACTCATGACTTTTCTCGATAAAGTCTAAAAACATTGATGTTCAGGACTGATCGGAAAACACGAGAAGAGAGTCCGATGCTGTTGATTGCAACTCATCGAGATCAACATTTCCACTCGAAAACGTTTTTAAATATTTCTCAATCATGAGCAAGTGCCGAGCTGCCGGTTGCCCGCGTCAGACGCTTGTTTCCTTTGATCGCATCCCCATACACAACGAAGACTCTGGACGACTACTCTCCGTAAACTGGCGGACATAGCCCACGAAACCTACGGCGAGATGGGCGAGATGAACGGGGTGGAGCTTGGACAGGTTGAACAGCCGTCGCCGGACTCGTCGAATGGATCTGCGCCAGCGATGGTCAAGTCTAAAGCGAAGGGGAAGAAGAAGGCGGTAGACCCAGATGCGGCGCCAAAGAAGAAGCGGAAACAGGTAAGCAATTGGTGACCTTCAAATCTCGTCACCCCCGTGTGTCCTCGGGCTTGTCGGGTACCGCCCCACGGGCAGGGTTGAGGGCCCGCATCTCAGTGCACTCACACTAAGGATCCAGACGTACGTTCGGTAGCTGACTTCACCTTCTCGCGCAGTTGGTGTGCGTACAGCGCCATATTAGGGTGTAGCGTGACTCGCAGGGAAGCTGATCGTTGTTTGCATCTTGTTTCAGTGCCTGCGACTCGTGCCGTCTACGAAGGGTGAGCGACCACTTCCCTCACAAATAAAGCTGAACTCTGACGGTCAAATACATCTTTTCGGTTTGCCAGGTAAAATGTACGCACTTCACGAGGAGGACGTCGGGGTTCTCACGCTTATCATCTTTCGACCTCAGGCAACAAAGCTGACACAGGAGATGGGGACTGTAGCGAGTGCGTTCACACAATAGTACATTGCGCATCACGAATGTTTTGCTAATCACGATCTGATTCGTCAGATGTATCAACAAGTCCATAAGGTACGTATCGTCGAGCCGCACTATCGCCGGGCTTTTAAGGAAAAGTTGGCATCACATTTTTATAAACCGCCTTTCCACAGATGCACCGACTCCTACATCAAAACGAAGCCTAAAGTGGTGCGCTCTGGAAAGCTGATACAGCAAGCGAAGTAAATTTGCGATTACAATATCCTCAGCACAGCCATCTAATCCTGATTTATTTAGAATGATGTACGGTGACGTGGACCCGCAAACTCAAATCAAGCCCGAATCTCCGGATGCTTCACCTCGAGAGTCGTTTAGCCAGCAAAGCCAATCGCCTCCGCTCAGTGTCGTACGCGCTGCCGAAGCTCGTTTTGTTAATAACGAGCTAGCGAGATCAATATCTTCCCGTCTGTGAAACTACCGCCAATCTCAAAAGAGTTTTACTGAATACTTTCACGATGTAGATCTCGTCTCAGTCTACCACCAGTACATTCACGGTCAATGTCCGGTACTTGATTGGCCCCACTTTAGCGCCAGATGGGACGCTGCTGGGCATGTTTCGGAGGACATGTCGCCAACAGGGGAATGCCTTTCGTTCGTGATGCAGGTACGAAGCCCTCTCTCTCTCTCTTGCATCAAACGCCTTTCCTGATGCTCTGTTGAACAAAGGCTTGGGCTGCGCGCATGTCCGACCATCCCGGCATCATTGGAACTGGTGCACCAGCAATCACGGACATTCAGAAGATGCCTTTAGGCAGTGACTTGACGTCTTACGGGTCAGCGAGGGACTCGTTCGCGAGGGCGATGCAAGACAGAGCGATGAAAATGCTTGATCACCATGGCGCCTTGAGAAGACCTAGTGGGCAGTGTACCGCTGCTCTAATTTTGATGGAGTATCTGGCCACCTGTATGTTCTTGTTTCGATAGCAGTACGAGCGAGCATGACTGATGTAGGTTGAAAATTAGGGGGGGACGTTTATCGCAACGAAGGACGACACTTGATGACGGCCGCAGCTGAACATCTGCGAAGCAGAAATGAAGGGCTTTCCGATGACCCAACAGAAGACTACTCAGCTGAAACCAGGATTTCGGGAGGCACTATCTTCTGGGTCCTCTACACACGCGACGCCTTGTCGTCGGCTTTCGGTGGTCGAGTACCGGCGTTGTAAGTCTTCTTATAGTCGTTGAAGGACACAGCTAAACCTACTGTTAACAGAACTACGGAAGATCTACCAGTGCTCTGCGAGATTGTCGCCAGCCCAATGTCGGTCTTTCTCAACTCCCCTCCTCACTCTAATCTAATTATTCCCTCGAATTAGCACCGCCGACGTTGCGGCCTACGTGAGGTCTGACGACGTTCGCACCCTTGGCGGCTTGACTACAGTCGCCATATTTCGACACATCACCGAAGTAATCAGGACTTTCTGTGCTCGTATATCGGGGCGTACGTCCTTCTTTGCTGTTCGCATTCGGATTTTTTTGACTGATCCGCCGTCTTCGTGCACAGCTCTACCACGTCGCCAGCGACTAAATTTAAACGCCATCCTCGAGATGTGGGAGACCATCGATCAATGCCGACGATATAGCGAAATTTGGGAGGAATCAATGTCGCACACCGATGCTCTTCCCCTCGCCGCGTCCTGGTAACTTTTCCTTCGCTTGTGCAGTCGGATCCTCGCTGACTTTCGGATATTTCTGCAGGATCCGGGATCTGGTCGTCATGCGGTCGCAGCTCACGCACGCAATCCACATCAACCTTTTGGATCGCCTTATGCTCGAAACGGGACGAGCGGCTACGAGTCGCGATCCTACCTTCCCCGCGTACCTCCTCGAGCTGGAACGCTTGAGGGACATCTCCAATCAACGCTTCTTGGATTGTTGTAGATCAATCGCTCGCGTGGTCGTCGTAAGTCTATTCGCTCTGTACACACGCTGGAAGAAAATAACCGATACCTCGCAACACGTTCAGAAAGCTGGGGGGATGAACTTGCTGTTTGTTTCCGCAATGGGGGCTGAGAACCTACCGCTGTATCTCGCGCACATGGTATCTATGCCGGTCCGAGAGCAGCAGGACGCGGGCTCTGACACCTGGACTGCAGACGAAAAACGCGAGGAGATCGGCTGGTCAGTGCCTTCCTAGGGAATCTGATCGAATTAAGATTTGACACAAATTCTCGCCTCCGTTATTTAGGATGATTGACGGTGTGAAGGTTATAGGCTGGTCTTGGCCCGACTTTCAACGCTCGTACTCCGTCGCAGTCCAATGTCTTCGAGACCTCGATGCAGACATGAATCAACTCCGGGCCAGTCAGCTCGCGGCCCAGCAACGCCAGCAGAGTCGAACATCATTCGAGAGTCAACAACATCCTGCCTACCCTCCATTGACGCAACCACCCTGGTACCCCGACAGCGTTTACGCTCACCAGCAGCCCGCTTCGCATCCTCACTCGGTCACTTCCGCCTCTTACCGCTCATTCGACTATGCTCAGCAACCGCAACCGCAACCACTTCAACCGCCACCGTTCCGGGCACGCCACTCAGATACGCCTCCCGCGATTGCAGCAAACGCCTTTCTTCCTTACGAGCCACCAAATCCCTACCAAAATATAGTCATCGACGAAAGACTCGGAGATAGCCACCTGTACGGACAGCAGCCGGAATTGGCGACCCCGCTTCCCTATTCGTACGCCTGGAACGGGTCGAATGGTGATGGAGCGAGATAGGGAGGTGTCGAAGGAGACCACGAGATATCATCGCATCATAATACGCATCATTATCCGACGCCCCATATGTAAAATAGGCATCTTGTTTATCCTCCCGCGCTCATCACAGCTTGTGGCTTGCTTTCGCGCCCGAAGCTTGACTATTTCGAGGAATATGGCCAAGTCATTTGTGGGCGTGGGCAACTGCATCTTTCTCTTTACCCCTTATCAGCTGTTCGTATAGCCAAATAAGCTTTGAACGATGAGCAAGTCAGATACTTCGCAGCGCTGTCATTGAATCTGGAAAATTGATTGTATAACAGGCGTGGAGGGGAGTACGAGACGGCAAAGAACAAAATGCCCAAGTGAAGCACAAAGGGGTTGACAAAACACGAAGACTGACAGGATCCAACAGAAAATCGAAGTGTAGCGGGTGGCGAGGGTCCTTTAAGCAGCAATTGGTTCTGGTGCGATTTTGGTCGGAGCTGGGGTTGGTGTCGCCGCTGAGACCGCCGCCAATCGCTGCTTGACTAGGTTGGCCCTGAACTGAGCGTTCACATAGGCAATCAAGGCGCTAATGACTTGCAACCTCTTTGCTCTCCCGACTGCGGCTGCGAGCTTGGCGTCGTTCTCGTCCATCGGAGCCGGGCTTGCCACTCGAGTTTTCTTAGACCTGTGATCTACCTCATCGTCGTCCTCGATACCCGAATCATCTGCATCCCTTCCATAATCCTCGTGTCCCTCCGAGATAGCTTCGGAATCGGAACGCACACCGAGCAAAGTAAAGCGAGGCACAAGACGCTCAACGCCACTACCGGAAGACGCTGGTCGCGCCAAGGAGCTCAGTGACGGGTAGAGAGGGTTGGAAGCTGTGCTCGAAGACGTCGTAGGAGTGTCGGAAAAGGAGGAGGAGGAGGAGGGGGTCGAGGATGGGTAGCGCGCCATTTCCAAGACGTCGCGGAGAGGTGGGAGCGTTGTTGGGACAGTCGTCGATAGCGCAGCGACCATCGGGGGAAGACGAGGTCCCTCACCACCTATTGAGGGAGTGCTGGAAGGCGAGCTCTCAATTGGCTCCTCGCTGAAGGAAGATGCGATGATGGGGGAGAGATTGGAGGATAGAGTCGAAGCAGACTTGTCGCTTGTGCTCGACGTCGTGGTATCAAGAGAAGTCGACCTAATCGAGCTCGAATATCCCTTGCGACTATTGACGAGCTCCTCGTCTTCTTCGTCGACGTCCATCGAGCTGGTGCGAATAGACGAGCCGCGATACCTTGACTTGGACTCGGACGACCTGTTAAGATGTTCCATGTGGCGGTACGTATTGATGCGCGAAGGATCAGAGCTAATGGTTGGTGCCATCGGGGCTTTGTTCATCCTTATCGACGGTTGGTGATGCATGTCAGGGTACATACTGTGGGTCGGCGGGAGCTGAGAGCCGTAAGTTGTCCGTGGCATCTGCGCCATTACTCTTGGTTGCTCGAAGGCGTGGAGGGAAGGATACATAGAGCCGTACGACGTCGGCATCACGGGTGGGTTCGAGTACATGCTGTGTTGTTGGTGGGACTGAGGGTGTGCCGATTGGTGGTACGAGTCGACTTTTTGGTGGTCGACCTCGTCGATACTTTGAGCAAGGTTTGCCAATAAGTCGTTTATATTTTCGACGTCGGCGGGATGATATTCAGAAACAGAAGACGAGCCAGACGAATCGACAGAGCGAGGAGGTGGAGTGTTGGTCGAGAAGTCGCCCGGGTTGAGGAGGAGCGCCAGCGCGTCGAGACTGTCGACTTGCTGAGTAACTGCAAGGGAGAGAAGTAATGGTGAGCGATTGGTCGACAGAGCTTGAGCAAGATATACTTACGATCCTCCTCTTGAAACCTCTTGTTCTTCAAGTTTTGGAGAAACCCATCGGCAGCGTCTTCGAAGCCGCGTTTATGACCCGCAACGGCATTGCCGCTGAACATGCGGCGAAGGTGAACGTCACTCTCGTGCTCCGGCGAAGGCGATTGGTTGTACGACGCGGGAGAAAGTGAAGGAGGATTCGGGGAGTGTCCCGACGTAGAAGAGTGCGAGTGCGAATGGCGAGAAGAGTCGTGCGAGTGGGTTGATTGCGCCGGGGAGGAGGCGTCCTCAGCTTTGACGGCGGGGTAGAGAGATCCAAGAGTAGGGAGCGAAGGGTAGAGAGATGAAGCCATGGGTGGAGGCCCCTGGAACGAGGCGTTGGAGTTTGGTGGGGTCGGAAGTTGGTGAGCGCCCCCGTTGAGAGGGTAGGAGTGCGCAGTGAGGGGAATTGTCGCGCCGCCTTGCGACATCATGTTGTGCTGAACGCCAGGATGGGGAAAGAAGCCGTATCCTGGGAAGCCTTGCATCATCGCTGGATTGTACATGGGCATACCCTGCATGCCCTGCATCCCAGGCATGTTCGCGTATGGAGGATACTGGAGCCCATACGGGTTCGCGCCTCCGACGCCGAGACCAAAGTTGGGGTTCGCAACGGCAAGAGCGTTCAGCTGGCGCTGCTGTTCCAAGTAGGCGCCGACGTCTTGTGGAGAAGGAGCGGAAGGGAATCCAGGGAACATTGGTGCTCCAGACATTTGGGGAAAGCCGTAGGGATATCCGTACGGTGGGACTGGGAAAGGTGGGTAGACGGCGGACTGCATCGCGGCAACGGCCTTCGGGTCATCGTGAGGCGGCGGAGTAGCTTGAGCTCCAGATGTTGCGGCAGTGACGGCTTTCGAGTGCTTGTGGTGAGCGTGGTGCTCCTCCGTGTGGATTTTCTCGTGCTTCTTGAGGTCCTGCGGACGCTTGAAAGACTTTTGACAAATCTAGATGCGAAAGAATTAAGTTAGATCTAGAGCAAGTAAGAGTGTCACCAAAAATACGCACTCCGCAAGAATGAGGCTTGAGATTGATGTGGACTCGAGCGTGACTTGTCAAATGATCTCTTTTCGTCGCCTTGGATGAGCAACCAGCCCAGTGGCACTCAAGGCTGAGTGTTCCGGCACTCTTGCGACCAATGTGAGTCGATGTTATGTGGTCGTAGAGAGCTTCCGCGTCGGGGAAGGAGTTCGTGCAGTCGAGCCATTGGCACCTGTGTTCGGGCGAGTCCGAGAGCGGCATTGAGAGCGTAGGCGGATACGCGGAGCTGATGGTGGGGTTGAGAAGCAAGTCGAAGATTGTGGTAGTGTAGGGGGAACGAAGGGGCAGGAGAATGGCGGAGCCTGCGGCAGGGTCCTTAAATTAGCGCCCGTTCTTCTGTAAGTGAAGGCGCTGCCCGCAATACGTCCGCTGAAGCACAAGTCCCTGCCGTGTACTCTGAGACCAGCATATGGACCTAAATCCGACGCTGAGTTCGATAATGCGTCCTAGACGACGAAACAACCAGCGCCAAGCCCGACCTGATGGTCGCCCGTCTCGCATATGGCGTCATCCCCATAACATGGGCGCCAGAGTCCTCAGGTCCTAGCCCAGCCATTCAATATTCCCAGCTATCGGCATAGCGTTCCAGTCTTCCACCAACTCCACCAACTCGACAGCACCGCCGCGACGAGGCGAGAGCATTGCGAGGCAGGCGGTATCGCTTGGGGTGCGGGTTGGCTGGCCAACGTTGTCACTTTCTCCGGCAATTAGCGACAGGCCAATGACTCCCGATACTAAAAAGACAAATCTGCGGAGCCGGGGGAGTTTTGGAGAAGACTGGACCGTACGAGTGGGTTGCCGAGGGGAGGGGACGCACAGCGAGGGGACCCGAGTGAACGCGAGAGGGGAGTGAGAGGCTGTGACTTACGATGTCAAAGATTCCGGTGCCAGACAACTGGGTTGTATGTAGATTTGATGAACGTTTGGCGACAACCGGTCTCAGGGAAGAGAGACGGAGAGGACGAGCGCCAAAGTCGACTGGGTAGGCGCGGCAATTTCTCTTGGCGTTGTGAAACTGTGGACGCTGGTTTTGTCCGTGAACCGCTTTCGCAACGAAACGTGCTCTTACGTTGCAAACTTTCATGGCGAACCTGATGTGGAGGTTGAGCATGGCGTACCATCCGATTGCTCTGAGCAGAAATTCTGACGACAGAGTGTTCATATAATGCAACCTCCGCGGACCCTGTCGCTCAAGGTCGTGCGCTCGACCGTCAGATCCCCGAAAAGGTTCCCGGCAGGGAGACTCTGTGAGAAGCATCAATCTAGTATAGACTTTACGCAAATATGAAGACACTCTATAAACAGACACATCTGAGCGCAAGGCGACATGTGGCTCTCGTCTTTGCGGCGACTCCGTCTTCACCTTCGAAATTAAAACTTCTTTCATTCGGTGCGCACCGATGGGTGACTTCTCCCTAGTGAGAGCGAAAGGGGAAAGAGACACCACGTTCGGCAAGCTTTCAGGTACTCAGTAGTAGAAAGGGGTTTCGAATACAAGCACTGCACGCGAAGCTGCCCAAGAGCTGCCCGGCGCCACCGGTCGTGTTCGGTCTTCTGAGAATGACGAAGGTTCGGTTTGTGATAGAATTTCTCTCTCTTTCAAGTTCTCATCACTGTCGCCTTTCAGCACCCCCGCGAATGCTTTCCCTGCACTTCTTCGAGTACAGACACTTGCCGGCCTTCATTGAGCACTTCCTTTCCAGCCACGACCACGCAACCTCAAATCCGCTCCAGCGTCGAGATGCTCAGGATTTGGGAGAAGAAACGAGGCGAGCTGAAAGCGATGGTGTAGGCGACTCGCCTTACACTCCACCTTCGCTTCCTGGTCTCAAGAACGCCACCGCAACGGACTCGCCACCAGCTGGAACTCACGAAGCAGAACCACACTCGAAATTCACGACGCGCTTAAAACGACTACACCATTCTGTTCTGGCGGTGGAAAAGACTCTACGACAATCAATCCCCCATCACATCCCGTATTCTGGTCACCGACTGCATTTTGGCTCGAGGGAGGTGTCTGCGAAATCAGCGGGTGACAACGTAATGTAAGTCATCTATGCGGCTGAACGGAGTGAAGCTCATAGTCCATCATGGCACAGGTTCAAACGAAATAACACGCATGCTGCTTTCTCCTCCCCACGAATCACTACAGCTCCCCTTTCCCGCTGCTACACCTTTCCCGAGTCTCGCCCCTCGTCCTTCGCAACCGAGGCTTCCACTCCGCCAGTCCCACCTTGTGACCCCCCCAAGGCTCTCCAATTTTCTTCTCTCACCGCTCTTGATCTTCCCCTTCGCCCATCATCGTTTCGAACCCACGATCTCTGCCCGCCGTCATTTTTTGATTCCAGCCGGAGCCACATGCAATTCTCGCGGATGAGTTTCGACGGACACAGCATGACGGACTCAAGGTCACAAAGCCCGCATGATTCCTTCCCATATCCACTTTATATTGGTGGCCCGGTGTTGTTCAGTGCTTTTTCGACGGATAGTGAGCGGTCAGAGGTGATCAGTAGTCGAAATACGTGGGAGAGTCGAGAGAGCCTGGGGTCTGTGTTTTAGCGAGGGTCGTTAAATAGTGATAATCGATTGCTTGTTGCATGAGGAGGCGCCTGGCCTGAGGGCTGCCGCGACATCCTAAGACGGCGAACGTCAAACGTCAGGGCATCGCGCCTACCCCCCTCTTATAGGGCCGTAGTTAGCTCCATCCCAATTGGGATCACTTCCATCGCTACTCGAACCAGTCTCGCTCCCCTCATCTTCACCTTCACTCCCATCCGTCTCATCCTCCTCATCTGACTCCTCCTCCCCTCGCACGAACGTAATCTCTACTCCCATCTTCCCCAACCTCTTCAACAGCTTTGGTGCCCCAGCAGCAGTTTTGAAATTCTTCTCATAGAACTCCACCCTCAATCTCTTGAAATCCGGCCAAGGCGCCGCGTCAAGACGTCCGTTGATGCTCTCGATAACTGCAACGGCAGCTTTTCTATCCCTCAGCCCGGAGAGATTCAGGTTTTCCACACATCCCGGGACTTGTAGTAATAACCCAGGAAGCGTCTTCCTTCCCGTTCGACTTCTTTCCGCATCGTATCCGACGCTGCGTAAAGCCGGTGAAGGAAAGAACGCATGAACGACAAGATCGCTCAAAAAATGACAGAAGTCCACACGCTCGAGGACGGAGAATCTCGGTGGATCAAGCATCTCGTCGAAGCTAGCTTGGGAGATGCGGTCTTTCATCACGAGGCGAGTGGATGGGACAAGAGTGATGGCGAGGAGAGTTGATTTAGAAGCGGTGAGGAGGGCGTAGAGGATGGAGAGGGATTCGAAGGAGGGACCGATTGCGAGACGTTTTAGGCGAAAGGGGATGAGGGGGAGGAAAGAGGACCCTCGGGAGTAACATTCCATTGCGTCTATGGTGAGGTTTTCGAGGGCTGCGATTCAAGGCATAAGCGGAAGACAGGAGCTCGAGGAGGGTAAGACCTCACAAGCCAAAGAAGGTAGGCAGAGGATATAAGGCGACACTCCGCGAGATCCTTCAATCATGAGATGTCGAATGCCGTACAGCTTCCTCATCGCACGCTCCATCCACCCCGCGCAATGTTCTGCCGTAATAGCCAAGCTCGTCGTGTTATACGTAGACGTCCTCTCGTTGAAGACTAGGTCCTCCATCTGGCGAAGGGTGTCCAGGTGAACCTCCTTCCAAAACCTTTCCAACGCCGGATCCTTCCAACGCTTGCAAACGAGCGCGAGGATGGTCCAGCTTTCGTAGAACAGCGGAACGCCTTCTTGATGTTCCGAATAGTCGCAGGTGGCGTCGAAGATTCGGCAGAGGATTTCTGTAGGCATGGCTGAGATGGGCGAGGCGGCGGCGGAGCGAGGAAAAACGTGGTAGAAAGGGCCTTTGGCTGGAGGGTGCAAGGGGTCTGGACTTGTCAGAAGCACAACGTCGTCCTCGCTAGAATCAGCCATGCTTGAAAATGCGGCGCCGTAAGTTAGAGCAAGAGCGGGCCACAACTTTCGCCGCTGCGCTTGTCTCGACTTTCGCAGCCAGGGGTACATTCTGTCTTCTTTCCGCTCAATATCAAGACCAACTGTTCGCATTCGAGTCAATATCGATCGCTGTCCGATTTTCATTCAACCTGCTAGTCCAACTCTACGCCCACTGAACGACAGTAGGTCTTTCAAATCCTCCCACCCTTGC